>JAESVK010000431.1:24588-50907 GCA_017140935.1 Hamamelis virginiana | reverse complement strand
CATATTGTTTTAAATTTCCAAATAAACTGATTGTTTTTAAATTTTATAAACTTAATTCCCAAAAATATAGTTTATTTGGACATTAATAGTTATAATTATTTTTATAAGTTTTTTGATTAGCTCGCTAATCACTTTAATATTAAAATAAATTGATATCATATCCCAACTATCAAGCCTCCCATTATGATATTTTGCCGTTCCCAATCAATAAATTGATATCATATCCCAACTAATACAAATATTGCAATCAAAAAAATGAAAATTAATTAGGTTTAAATGAGCACATGCGAATTATTAAATCTTGTTTGTATTTTAGAACTGTTATTATTAACTTATTTTAAAAATTTATGTTCGGACATTATTAGTCACATGTGAATAGTACAAGTATGTGAATAGTCACATGTCAATAGTACAAGTAAATGAATACCAAGCTCACTCATCTATATAAACCATATTGATGCCACGAAGGAGACATCTCAATGAAGTTCATTTTTTTTTTACCGAACTATGAATCCAAGAAGCTATACCCCCGGCGATCTATATCGAAGCTGCGGTCGAATATGGCATCTTGATGATGACTTTAGTTATTCCATGAATCCGCGAGAGCGGCAAAGCGAGGCCACACTTTCGAAAATGCGTGAGGAGTGGGAGTATCGGGTACATGAAGCTCAAAATTTAGTTGAGGATCTACGCCATTGGGGGGCTCCTATTCCACGCCGAAAAGCAATTACACTCCCAAGGGAGAACTTTGCTGAACTTAGATGAGCACTTAGTATCATACGTGAGGAGAACAATCGCATGGCTGCCCGAAGATACCGCTATTACTTTCTAAAAACAGCGAGAGATAATGCTGATGCAGAAGGTAGAGATTTATCTGAAGAGCAAACTAACCAAATATTATTATGTTCTGAATTTCCATCTGATACCCCAATATCCGACAAAGATTCGGATTGATTAGTATTATCAGTTGTATTTCCAAGTAGGTAGTTTATCTTTTTTCTTGCACTAATTATGTACTTTGACATTATTGCACTTTAATAAAAGTGAGTCTAGTTCTAAAAACTGAAATCTGATAATTATATATTTATAACTACCTTTCAAATATCATATTACAGATAGCTGATGCATATAAAATTAAAGTAATACATTTTTAGAAATTTAGTCTTCATCCGATATGTAGGTGTCCGAAAGGTAGTACGATCTCTCTGTTACTTCGTACATTTCTGCACTAGTTAAATCCCTCCCATTATCAGCAGCAACTTCACGTGTAAGATCTATTATGTAATACCGACATCTACGAATCAGCATTCTATTGTTCTCTTCACGAATTTGAATTATAGCATCCACGTAATTATCTACATTTCGACGTTCCATAGTCAATGAATCCCTACGTGGGATTGGTGCATTCAAATTACGTAAATCTTGAACAAGTATCTCTGATTCACGTACGCGCCGCGGCCATTCCCTTCTAACAGCTGCATAAAATTCACGTCGATCGCTTCTCCACCATTCGTGGTACGTATTCAACCCTCCCAATAGCCACATCCGACCACTGTTCTTAATTTCACTTACTGCTACTTTTAATTCATTCTCCATCGCGTATAAAGCGAAAGCGAAATAAAATAACCTGACTCAATTATCAGTGTCTACCTTTACAAAAAAAAAAAAAAAATTTAAATAAATACAAATAAAAAGACAAAACAAATAGTAACACTTGTTACCATAATATGAAATAAGTCTAACTGCTTGCCTATTCTTAACATAACATTTGATTATGCACATATGAAGATTAAGAGTATTCAAATTTTTTTTTTTTACGGTTATGAAAAAGAAAAAAATGGATATTCACATACCTATCTCTTGATTTGGAGATGAGAAGATTTCAAAATCAGAATTTTAAGTAAGCTAACTTGGGTTTTTCCTTCCCTTTTAGATATCGCTCTCAACCAATCATCTGAGAGTAAATAATAATTGTTATTTTTGAATTTTGGACGAAATATATAAATGCCTCTTTAATCATTGTATCTAAAAATTGAAACCATATTACAAAATAAATAAACAAACAAAACAATACCAAACAATAACATGCGACTCACTACCAAATTCGAACCTTGGCTTCGGTGTTGCTTTCAGTGAGTTTGAATAACTTTCCGAACTCACCCACTTTGTATGTCAATATATAGCATAAATTGGGAAGGTTCAATTTTTTTTTTTACATTTGTTGATTACACCTTTCTAGTAATTATTAGTGGCACCTTCACATGTTAAAATCACTATTGCTTTCTGAGATTGTCATCATATCTATCACGTGTATATATCAGAGTATCTTCTACTCCACTTATGTCCTGACATTTATTTTTTGTCACATAGTAAAAGATAAATTTTTCAGTCATATATCCAAAAATTAGTGTTCAATTACACTTCACTTTCAATGCATTCACGGGTATGATTGCAGGAAACTGTACTTGTCCTAATACTGCATTGTACTTACTTCATTTTCAATCCATTCACGGGTATGAGTGCAGGCAGCAGTATTTGTCCTAATACTCCATTGTACTTACTATGTCATGTAGCTTTCATGTTACAAGTCTCTTTTGTGTACACGTGATTTTGAGGAGATCCAGTGAGTATTTGTAAAGTGATATCAATCCACTCCTCTGTCAAATGCATTTTGAACTTCAATAACTTTTAATGTCCAGAGTTAAACTGTGAATTCTTATATATGACAAAGTTTTTCTTATATTTTTTTTTACTATAATACCCCTCTTAGGATATAAAATTTTATATATTTTTCAAATTTATATATATTCCTCAATCATACACATATTCCCCTAAAATTTTACATAATCCCCCTCATCGAATTCAGATAGTATAATATAAAAATTTATTAAGATTTCAAAATTTATTTATTTGAAAGTCTATGCATCATATTTTTAATACTATGTACTAAGAATAACTTTTACATTTATTTTAAGAAATTCATTATGACCTTGATATCTTTATTCACTATATTCCAAGACACAGTAATATATTGCCCATGATAATATTCCAACAAATATATATTTTAAAGTATTTTAATTTCTTTTTTGTTGGTAATAATGACCTTATGTAAAAAATTACATTTAATTTCAAATTTTTAATTTTTTGTATGCTCCTAATTGTAAATCTTAAAATTGATAGAAGTGCAATTTACAAATTTGAAATTTAATTTTTTTTATATTATTTATGGATTTTATAAGTTCATGGTTTTTAAATTATTTATATTTTCCTTAATATTTCTAGATTTTTAGCTAAGGTTTATTTAAAATATTTTGAATCATGCTAGAAACAGTTTGAATATTTAAAAATATTTTTAAATTCACATAAGTATCAGCAAAATCTTAATTTATTTATTTGAAATTGTATGTATCATAATTTCAAAACAATATACTAATATTAAAATTTAATTTAATTTTAACTCATTCATTTTGACCTTCATATCTGTATTCACTGTATTCCAAGACCTAGCAATATGTTGCCCATCATAATATTCCAACAATTTTATACTCTGATCTAATGTATTTTTTTATTTATTTGGTTAAAATTACATTATAAAAAAAAATACATTTAATTTCAGATTTTAAATTTTTTATATAGTAAGTATTTGTAAATCTTCAAATTGATTTAGTCAAATATACATAGATTTATTTGAAATTTCATTATATTATTTATGGATTTTATAAGATCATGTTATTTAAATTTTTATTTTTTCATTCATATTTCTATATTTTTTTCCCTCGTTCATTTTTAATATTTTGAATTTGTTAGAACCAATTTGTACATTAAATTTAATTTTTTATTTCACATAACTATCAGTAAAATCTAAATTTATTGCTTTGAACTTGTAAGCATCATAATTTAATAACTATCTAATAAGATTAATTTTTATTTTTATTTTAACTCATTCATTTTGACCTTCATTTATATATTCACTGTATTCCAAGACCCAATAATATGTTGCCATGATAATATTCCAACTTTTATAAAGAGCTATCCATTTTATTTTTTTATTTTTTTCGTAAAAATACCATTGTGTAAAAAAATAGTTTGAATTTCAACTTTGAAATTATTTCTATACTCCTATTGCTAAATCTTTAAATTGATTATGTCAAATTTACAAAGATTTATTTTACTTTTATTTATATTATTTATGGATTTTATAAGTTCATGTTATTTAAATTTTTAATTTTTTCCTTCATATTTCTACATTTTTTGCTAGCGTTGATTTTTAATTTTTTGAAAATGGTAGAACCATTTCCAATATTAAATAAAATATTTAAATTCACATCAGTATCAGTAAAATTTTAATTTCATGCTTTTTGAACTTATATGCATCATAATTTAATAACTATCCACTAAGATTAAAAATTAATTTAATTTTACCTCATTCGTTTTTACCTTCATTTCTATATTCATTGTATTCGAAGAATATTCGTACAATCATATTTTTTAATCTATTTTGTTTTAAAAAGATTTCTTTTGGTGATTTTTAGCTTATGTTAAAAAATAATTTTACCATCAACTTTCATATTATTTGTATACTTCTAATTCTAAATTTTTAAATTGATTTAGACAAATAGAGAACAAAATTGTAATGCATATATTTATTATAATAAAGGATTTGAAATGTTAGGCTATTATCGATAATAGGCTAACTGAGTAGCGATAATAGACATGGGGGTTTGCCTTTTCCTTTCACCCACTTCCTCTTTACCGATAATAGCTTCATAATACCCTCATTTCTTATAACCCTCCCACCATCAGAACCTACCTCCCTCAGGCTTTCCGACGGCACTAATGCATCGACAGAGATGGAGTTTCCTCATGTGTTAAGCATATTAGCATATCTAAATATCTTAGTCTAAACCGTTTCCTCATGTGTTAAGCATATAATACCCCTACTAGGATATAAAATTTAAAATAATTTCCATTTTTATATATACTCCTCAATCATACGCATAATTCCCCAAAAATATTACATAAACCCCCATCCAATTCAGAAACGATATTATCCAAAATTATAAATTTATATATATATTTCAAAATGTGTGCATTATAATTTTAAAACTATCTACTAAAACATGAATGACTTATTTTATTTTAAGTCATTCATTATGATTTTCATACCTATATTCACTATATTCCAAGACCCAATAATATGTGAATTTAAATTATAATATTCTAACAATTATCAATTTTTAAATAATTTGCTTTTAGTTTTCTTGGTTTTTTATTATTACATTATGTAAATAAAACATTTAATATCACCTTTTAAATTATTTGTATGCTCCTAATTGTAAAACATACAATTGATTAAGTGAAATAGAGAAATATATAATAAAATTTTATTAAAATTATTTTTTTATATTATAAGTGCAATGGATATTTTATTATTTTTTCCTTCATATTTCTATATATTTAGGTAGGGTTGATTTTATATAATTTGAATCGTGGTAGAAACAATTGTAATATTTATGTAAATTTATTTATTTACATAACTAAGAGTAAAATCTTAACCAAATAAGAAAGAATTACTAAAACTAAATAGGTAATATAATATAATAATATTATTTAAATATCTATACAAATATATTTATCTATATTTGTTTAGGTAGATTATTAATGGTTAAAAATAAATATAAAATTGAGAGCATGATTTGATTTGAATTTAGTTTAGATGAACTTATTAGATATGAAACAATTGTAATATATTTATCTCTCTAACTCTTTAATAATATCCTATTTCTAATTTGATATCCCATAAAACATAATATGGACTCATGGTCTATTGTTTATACATGAAATTTTTTCATCGAGAGGGTAGCATTAACGATAATTAATTGGATATAAAATATTTGGATAATTCGATAGTGGGATGATTTGAATAACCCATACAAAAGTATTATCGATAATTGGATTTTCAATTTTCGATAATTGCATGCAATACGAACGCCAATTATTATTATCGATAATAATAAATAGAAATATCGATAATAGCATTGAAAATCACCACCTTTTATCAATATCACAGTTTTGGGGAGGCGTTGGCTTGATAATTGAATATTATGAAAAATGGTAAATTCAAATTATCATATATAAGTGCTTAATGCTTTCAATATGACGAGTAATGCATATGGATAATAAGTGACTCTACAAATATTATCATATTTGGCAAATTTTTCTATCCTGGTAGCCAAACGGAGTTCGACCTATTCAAATGGATTTATGTTTTCGATTCAGACACTGCAAAGAATTAGTACTCGTATGTTTTGCTTGCCTTGAGGAAATATGATTCTTGCCAAATAGTTGAAGATTTTTAATAATGAATGAGTTTGGGCCTTAAATTCTAAACGATTTGCGTAGTTGCTCTTTAGAATTATAAAACAAAGCATATCAATTTTAATTATATTCAGCTTGATGATGATATAAGCATGTGAACTTCCGAGTTACTAGAAGGGTTAGGCTTATGGTGCTTCAACTGTTTGATTCCATTATCGATAATAGCATGCATATGTATTATGTATTAAATATATTATGTATCGAGTTACTAGAAGGGTTAGGCTTATGGTGCTTCAACTGTTTGATTCCATTATCGATAATAGCATGCATATGTATTATGTATTAAATATATTATGTATTAAATTCTATTTAATTCCTCAACTATAAATTAGTTAAATATATATTATGTATTAATTTTGATTATTTAACTCAATAATTTAAAATCAAATTATTTTATAATTATTATTTGTAATTATAGTATGAAATAATTATAAGTATTAACGATAAATGAAACCCAATTATCGTTACTGTTGAGGAGAGTAACGTTGCCAAGTATCGATAATGCTAATTAAGCAGAGTAACGTGGCATTGCTATCGATAATGATGAGGAAGTGAGGAGAGTAACGTATCATGCCCAGTTGCCAATTATCGATAATTATCGATAATGCTGTGGAGAGTAGCGTCTCATGGGGGTAAAGGCATGGGAAGAATAAGATTGTGTTACTTTGAGGAAATTAATTCCCAAACTAACCTACTTAGCATTTATCACGTAACCGACATTTAGCCTGCAAGTTCAGAAGTTTCTTTTAATCTGAGCCGTTTCTCCAACCTTATTTCGGGATTGACGGAGTCGCTCATGAGCGACGTCCCTCAGGATATCCGCACTCTATATATATATATATATATATATAAATTAAATATAGTTATAAAATAAAAACTAATAATCACTCCCACAATCCCAATCTTTGAATGGCACTATCTACTACTTCATTCATAATTTTTAAACTAATCTCCAAATCTATCCAATCCATTGCACTAAACTCATCCAATCACTTAACTCCAAACATTCTCCATTTAATTCAACAATTACAAATTCACCAACAACCATATTTAGGGCCTTTTTGCTTTAGCTTTTGCTAAAATCACATTTCCATAACTTTTTATCTACATATTTCTTTAAAATTGTGTTCAAATCATATTTTCACATATCAAAATTTTAATTCTAAAATTGATTGTTATATAAGTTTATAGACTTAAAAATTAGGATAATGGGTATTTTATGAAAACTTTAAAATTTTGATTTATTTTATAATATAATTCTATTCTTTCAACATTAATGTCATAGTAAATTTTAATATGTAGTTGCAATATAATAATTTGAGATAATTTAGGGTCAATCATAAAAAAAAAAAAAAAACAGAAGTTATAAATATACTTCTCTATATAATGACCCATTATTGAACATGACTACATATATATCAAACTAAAAATCTATGGGATTGTTAAAATTAGTTAGCATTTCCCATATTGATGGAAAAATCATTTCATTATTTAAATCATTTTTAAAAAATATATATAATTCTTTAGAAAAAATAAACTACAAAATCCAAAACTCATAAATAATTTTCTTATTCATATCATGTAATGAATTAATTTTATGTTAAATTTCTAGGATTCAAACAAATTTGAAAATGAGTAATCCAAACTAAAATCGGCATTCAAACATTTCCGATTCATATATTGATCGTAGAAGGGAGACAAATCATGTTCGAGAATAAGACAGAATGTAGAGAATGAGTGTACAAGATAGCGAAGCACATCTTGCAAGGCGTTGTACCAATTATCAATTGAGAAAAAGAAGAAGATTAAATATGGACACAGATTCTCACAATGAAGTCAAAAGACATGAGGTCCCTGATCAAAATAATATACAAAATGAAGAGCACAGTCTAGATTCAACAATAATTAGAAGAAGAGTACGTCTAACCGATGTAAGCAACAATTAAATAAATTCTTATTGTCTTCTTCTAAAATACTTAACATCGTGATCAATTCAATTTATGTTAAAATAGGGAATATTGGTTGTAAGACAATTTTGCCTTCAACTTTCGTTGGAAGCCCGCGAGATATGTACCAAATGTATCAAGATGCAATGGCGGTGGTTCAGAAATACAGAAAGCCAGACCTTTTTCTAACCATGACCTGCAATCAAAACTGGGAAGAAATACGAAATGAGCTACTCGATGGGCAATCACCACAAGATCGACCTGATTTACTGACCAGGATTTTTCGTGCCAAATACGAGGAATTAAAGGCAGACGTACTTAATAGAGGAGTCTTGGGTAAAGTTGTTGCCCATGTCCACGTCGTTGAGTACCAAAAACGTGGTCTTCCACATGTGCACATGCTTATTATATTACATGAAGATAATAAGCTACATAGTCCAGACGACTATGACCGCATCGTTAGAGCTGAGATCCCGATTATAGATGAAGATCCACAGTTATATGAAACGGTATTAAAACACATGATACATAGTCCGTGTGGAATGCATAACCAACGGTCACCATGTATGATAAATGGAACATGTAAGAGGCAATACCCTAAGCCATTTTCAGCCATCACCATGCAGGGTAACGATTCATATCCAATTTATCGAAGACAAGATAGCATCCCTATGCCATTGAACAATCATAACAATGTTATGGTGGATAATAGATGGGTTATCCCATACAACCCATGGCTACTATTGAAATATGATTACCATATCAATGTTGAGATTTGTTCAAGCATCCAGAGTGTGAAATACTTATATAAGTATGTTTACAAAGGTCCAGATTGAGTAACTGTTGAAGTACGTCCATGTACGATTTATGATGAAATATAAAAATTTGTTGATGAAAGATGGGTTTGTGCACCCGAGGCACTTTGGAAAATATATAAGTTTCTAATGTATCCTAACAAGCAGCAAGTGCGATTTTACAGTCACCAAACAATCAATGATGTTTTGCAAGATAAAAGACACAGTAAGACGATGCTCATCGAATTTTTTAATATGAATTGCCGTGATCCAGAAGTTAATCAATATTTATACCGAAAATTTCCAGAACATTACAGATGGATTGCAACTCAAAAGAATTGGATTCGAAGGAGAAATAACATTAAGGTTATTGGTAGGATATATACCACATTACCCACAGAGGGTGACAGATTTTTTTTGCGTATCCTGCTAAATCACATCAAGGGACCAAAATCCTTTGAAGATTTGTTGACTGTAAATGGCATTCAGTATCCAACATTTAAATTATCGGCTGAAAAGTGGGGTTTTTTAGAAAAAGATGAGAGTGCTAGATAGTGTTTACAAGAAACATCTTCTGTTAGAATGCCATCTGCTTTGAGAAGATTATTTGTTACCATTTTAGTTTACTGTGATCCAAGCGGTGTACGGAGGTTGTGGGAAGAATTTTGGTAATTCATGATTGAAGATTACCCATCTACAAGTAATGTAAGATTTTCTGTGAAAAATATACTTTTGTGAGACTTGAATGATCTATTACGCCAGCATCATAAAAACATTTAAGACTATGATCTTCCACCAATGACAGATGATTTTGAAAATAATTCCAAATTGCCAAAGATCATACAGGATGAGCTCTCGATCATTATTCCTTATGAAGATATCGATGCGATAAATAATCTAAATGATGATCAAAATTTTGCATTCACCTCAATCATAACAGCCATTGAACATCGTGATAATGCACTGTTCTTTGTAGATGGTCTAGGAGGTACTGGATAAACATATTTGTATCGTACATCGATGGCAAGCTTAAGAAGATAAGAGAAGGTCACATTTTAATATCAACAGCAACATCTGGAATAGCAACAACATTAATGCCCGGGGGAAGAACAGCTCATTCAAGATTCAAGATTCCTATAAATGCAGATTCATCTTCAACATGCTCGATTAGTGTACAATCTGATTTAGCAGAACTCATAAGACGTGCCACGACTATTATCTGGGATGAAGCACTAATGACAAATCGAAATGCATTCGAAGCGGTGGATCGAACTTTTAAAGATATAATGACTAATGATACCTTTTGGAGGAAAGAGCATGATATTCGGAGGTGATTTTCGACAAGTACTTCCAGTTGTGCCAAATGGAACGAGATCTGAAATGGTGGAAGCCTGTGTAGTCAAATCATCTTTTTGGGATCAAGTAAAGGTGTTGCAACTTAAACAAAATATGAGGAGTGTTAGTGATCGACAATTTTCAGAATTCTTACTTCGTGTTGGTGATGGGGATGAACCTACTATTGAAGAAGATATGATAAAGTTGCCATTATCTATGGTAATTCCATGGGATGGTGAGAATTCGATTAATCAGTTAATAGATTTAATTTATCCAGATTTATGTAATCATTTGAATGATGCTACATATATGGTCGAAAGGGCATTGCTAACTCCGCGTAATGAAGATGTTGATAAGCTCAATGAACATATAATCAATTTGTTCCACGGTGAATAATATATATTATACTCATTTGACTCAGTGGATGATGACCCAACAAATTTGTATCAGCAGGAGTTCTTAAACTCAATCTCACCAGGAGGATTGCCACCGCATAAATTGATTTTGAAAAAGGGTGCTCCCATCATGCTACTTAGAAATATTGACCCTAAAATTGGACTGTGTAATGGAACAAGATTAGTATGTCGTGGATCTTATAATAACCTTATCGATGCTGAAATCTTATCTGGACAATTTGTTGGAACAAGAGTTTTCCTTCCCAGGATCCCTCTAAAAATAGCAGAGAACATACAACTCCCTTTTGAAATGACGAGAAAACAATTTCCCATAAAATTGAGTTTCGCACTCACAATAAATAAATCACAGGGCCAAACAATACCACATGTTGGTATCTACTTACCGGATCACGTTTTCAGTCATGGGCAACTGTATGTGGCATTATCAAGAGGATGTGGACCAGCCTCGTGGACGGGGCTTTAGGTGGGAGTGAGTCCACATCATCACCGGGCGATGTGATTAGGGGGGGTTTAGAAATCAAAACAAAGGAGTCGCCACCTTATTTTTAAGGAATAAGGAAACCATAAAAACATTTTATTTTCAATAAAAACAAACTCCATTAATGGAAAAGCAGTCTACAAACCAGAGTTGGATCCGGGGGCTAGGTTACGACGTGGGAAGGTTCCAAGCTTTCGCTTGTAGGCACCCACCTCGCCCTAATTAAAGGACTTCTAATTTATTTGGGCTATTTAAATTTCTTAATGCAAACAATCCTAAATAATCTAATCAACCAAAAAATATTGATATAAATGCATTATCTATATTTAGTTATATTAATAATAATAAAAAATAGATACAAACAAACCCTAAGAACCTAGGACACCCTACGGGCATCCTAGGGCGGACTTGAGCCCTATTAGCGCCTACGTAACTTACTAGTATCACCCAGCAAGTATCAAAGTCCACGTAGTTCGACTACCCTAGGACTCTCCTATTGTAATCGATCACATCAATCAAAGGTATTTCAACCTAATTCAAGACTCTAACTTCGAGAGTTTTTTGTTTGTTCAAAATCATTTATTCAAAAATCATTTATTTGAAATCATTTCAAATTAAAAGATATTCATAAAATCCAAATATTCTAAAATAATTCTTATTTTTAGAATAAAATTCCAATTGAAAATCTTTTTCAAAGATATTTCAAGAAAACAAACCATATTGAGAGGAATTTCATTCCAAAGTAAAAATCTTTTAAAATATTTCAAATCTTTTGAAAATCAATTAATAATCAAATATCTCATAAAATCATTTTTATTTCATAAATATTGCATCAAAAATCTTTTAGAAAATCTCTCGAAGATCGACATCTCAAATCAATTAAAATACTCAAATTTGATAACAATCTTTACAACAAAGGAAATTCCTAGGGAAGGTCAAGTGACCTTCCTAGCCTAGGGTCTCTAACTAGCCCTAAAATTAATCTAGAAACCCTAAAATCCTAATGCAATGCATGCTGAAATTTAAACAAATAATATGTAATCAATTCTAAAGATGCATGAAAATGCTCCTAAATGCACACTAATTAATCTATGTGAACCTAAGCATATTTCTAAGTTGGTTTTGGCCCTAAAATAATTTTTAGAAGTCATTTAAGACCATTTTCAATTCCGGACAGATTTGAAAGCGGACTTTAAATCACTCTAAAAACTTTGAAAAGAAGTAATAAAAATCATGTTAGTGACCTAGCATGCATCCTACATGAATATACTACGAGAATACTATAATAATCATGCGAAAACATGGCTTAAAAATGATAATAAAGCCATTTTAAAATATATATTCAAATCTGGACATATTTAAATACATACTTTAAATAACCTAAAAATCATTCTTAATCCATGGAAAATAATGAACAAAAACCCTAATATGCATACTAACATAATATACAAATTTAACCTACAAAATATACATGAAATCATGGCTTAAAAATGTTATTTAAGCCTCATCTAAGCCCATGTTCAAATCTGGACAGATTTGAACCTTGACTCTATGGGACTTAATTAACATAATTAATCCATTTAAAATGATGAACAAAAATCCTAACTAGCATGCTTGACTAGATTAGTACACAAAATAACATTAAAACTAACAAAAGTATGCTCAAACAATTAATTTAAACACAAGGGAAGGATCTTACCTTCGCACGCTCCCTCGTACACAATTTATACATTCAAACAATATATCGAGTGTTCAAATAATCATAAAAACACGAAAGAAAAAACTCAAGACTCACTATAAAAATGCTTCAACATACTTACACAATCATGGATATCATATAATCATCACAGGATTTCAAAAATCATGCAAACACATTGAAACATTATCCTAAGCATGCTTACTTACATAAAATAATAATAAAAAACTACTTCTAATCATGCATATATACATAAAATAATAAGAAATCTAACCCTAACATGCATACACACATGAAATCACAGAAAACTAACCCTAACATGCAAATCACAAGAAACTAACCCTAACATGCAAATCACAAGATACTAACCTTAACATGCATACATACATAAACTCACAATAGAATCCACTAATCCTAAACATGCATACTAACATAAAATAATAACAAAACTAATCCTAAACCTATTTAACCACATGAAATCATAATAAAAGTAACCCTAATCATGACATAAAATAATAAGAAAACCTAACCCTAACATGCATATGACATGAAATAATGAATAAAATAAATCCTACCATACTCATAGTAGAATGAAAAGAAAAGAGAGAAGTCATATCATATGAAAACCAAGAGGACTTACAACATAGCCTCATCAACTTACACCAGAAATCATGAAGAAATGAAGGTCAAGGTTAAGAGTTTACCCTTCGATCTCCTTCTTAGCTAGCCTCCTCCAAGCCCTCAGCCTTTTCCTCTTACTCCTTCAATGGTGCAAGAGTGAGGAGCCTCAAAAATCTGTAGCCTCCTCTCTCCTCAAACCCTAAAATTCTCTCCCCCCTCTCTTGAACCTCTATAGTGCAGTATATATAGAGCTAGGGTTAAAAGCATTGAATGGTTAAGATTAAATTCTTTAAAAAACGATCCTAAGGCCTAGGATGAGTCTTTCTAGGGTTTGAATGCTGAATCCCTTCGCATTTAAGCCAAAAAATCCAATCAAATCGGCCAAAATAAGTCAAGGTTTTTAAAAATGGCAAAATTGGCTCGAGCCATGCTGGTGGCCGTCCTAGCCTGGACGGCTGGCCGTCCTAGGCTGGACGGTTGGCCGTCCTAGCTAGGACGGTCACCGTGCTGAATTTCCATATTTCGATCCCCAAATTCAAGGGTCTTCGAATTTTGGCCATATTTTGGTCAAATTTGATCCAAATCCGACGGTTCAGGGCTCAAAACGACCGTGCTTTGATCCTCCACATTTTTAGAATGTTTTTGGGTTAAAATCAATTGACCATGGTCAAAGGTTTTAGCAAAAAGCTAGCCAATCGACCCGGTTGTGCCAAAATTGGTCAAATGACCATTCTCTGTTTTGTAAAATTGATCAATTAGGCTTGCACCACTTCTAAAAACATGGTTTTAATATGAAATTGGCACTTAACAACATGTTTTGAAAATCTTTTGTTTTGGTGAAAACGACCAATTCACGGTCAATTTGATCGAAACCCTAATTCGGCTCATCCTTACCCGTGGGACCGATTTTGGGAGAATCCATCCCAACCATTCAAAGGCTCAATTGACATACCAAATTCACTCCCCACATCCACATAAACCTCATGAAACAATCCGTTTCGAATTCGGAGGTCATTCGGAAATTATACGAGAAAAATGACGAAAATGCCCTTCAAGTCGCAAAAACCCTAATTACCTATCGAGCTCTTATCAGAATGCCATGAAAATTTACAGGGATGTTCTAAAACACCTTAAAAGTCAAATGCAATACAAATGGGTTGATTCCAATCCAAATGTACACATGAAATAATGAATTGTCCTTTTCCTCAGCAAAGGGCAATTTGGTCAATTTGGTCTTTACAAGGCCAATTCTTCACCCAATGATCAGCTATTCTAGTTGATCATTTGCATGGATATATGGTAGAAATAAATGGTAAAAATGGGGTGTCCACAGAGGAGTTTCATTCATGAATACAAAAATTTTGATTAAAAATGGGACAATACAAAATGAAGATGGGATGTTCACCAGAAATGTAGTTTACAAGGATATTTTACTGTCATCTGATTGATTAAACCACAATAAATAAGGTAAGAAAACTATTAATGATTGTATAATTGTTATCATTCATTATATCAATATGTCTTTTTTTTTTTTTTTTTTAAACCAATGAATCCTATAATTCTTACAGGAACTTATACAGATTTAAAGCACCAAGAACTTTGGTACATTTTTGAGGAACATAAACTTTTGTCTGATCTTACATCGATGAGGTAACATTTTTATTAAATTTTATCCATTATATAGATATATCGATTTTACATATCAAAATACTAACACTAAAATTTGCATTTTTATAGGCATCGTGAGTTACATAATGATCAAAAGTACAAGTCAATGTGTATAACAATCATAAGGTTTTGATTCTCTCTTTTAATTCTATTTTATTTTCTTTTTAATTACGATACAAATTTTTAATTGTACTTTAATACATTATTTCACATATTTGTATAAATTCCATAATTTATGTTTGTGTGATCAAATACAAACATATTAAAAAAATTAATAATCTTCTTATATAATGCATTCGCGTGTGCGCGGTGACTAATACAAACTTACTATAGAACAAAGCCCTAATTCCTTAACTTCCCAAGTTTCCATATCAACCTCAGACCCTCAGGGGGCGTTTGGTTGCCTGTAAAGAGGTATGTAATGTAATCTCATATTACATTACATAGCTTAAATTATGTTTGGCGCGTCATGGTGCGGATGTAATCCACTTTACGGGTGTAATCTACCATGAAGAAAGGCTGTAAAATGGATTGCGGTCTTCAACTAATGTATTCCGGGTAATGTAATGTAATCTACTTTACAGTCAATTAAATTACATGGCTATCCAAACGCATTTCTAGGTAATGTAATGTAATCTACTTTACAATCAATTAAATTACATGGCTATCCAAACACATTTCGGGATAATGTAATGTAATCTGATTTCACATTCCCTACTCATCCAAACAAGTGGGATATAATTTGGAATGTAATTTAAATTACCAATATAATCAAATTACACTGTAATCTACTTTACAGCCAATTAAATTACATTACATTACAGGCAACCAAATGCCCCCTCAGTCCTCACTCACTCCATCCCGACGGCCGCTCCACGCAGCTGCCGCTGCCCTGCCTGCACACCGCTACCGCTGCCGCTAGCCGCTGCCCTGTCTGCATGCCGCTGCCGCTGCCCCGCCTGCACATCTCCATGGCTCAGCCTCCACGCCGCACTCTCTCATCTCTCTCTCTATCTCATGTAGATGTTAATATGTTATCCATATTATTATATATGTTATCTTATATGTTCTTCTTTGGAAATTAATTAGGGTTCATGAATATGTTCTTATTTATAAATTAATTAGGGTTCAAGAATATGTTCTTCTTTAAAAATTAATTAGGGTTCATGAAAAATGTAAAATGTTTAAATCACTGTGACCCTTCACTCGTTTTGTTTTCTTGAATTTCAAAATTTTGAGAAAGGGGGAACGGGTATTTTTCCCTTTACCAAGAATCTGGACAGAGGTGTGGGTGTTAGAAATTGATCTAGGGTGTGCAACACCGCCTCTAAACAGATTGAACTGCTCCACGACTCTTTTGAAACTGATCTGAGGTGTCCAACATGATGGCCATTAAACAGAGTGAACTGCCCCTTGACTCATGAGTTTTAAAGCCCAAATATCTGTTAGACAGATTGTAGAATAAGAGTCACTGGGATTTCTCTGTATATGTTTTATGGTTCTGTATTTTATGGATGGTTTGGAGTTATATGTTAATTTTATTATATTTTTGTTATCATATATACATCCGAATGTTAGTTAACTGTTTATACATGGTTGTAATTGGAAATGTTTGCATTGCATAAGTCAGGGACCTTTCAGAGGATGTGATGACACTGATGAAGAAGAATGGACCCAATTGATCAAACTTGAACACTGAGTCACCGTCTGTGAGAACCTGTATTGGAGCTTTTGTTACTACCAGAACAAAATCAGATCCTTTGTTGTGTTGGGTTTTCTTTTTATTTTGCAGTAACCTTATTGCTATACATAGAACATGATTGATAAAATGTCTAGCACATCACAAATTTAGAAATTTATTTGGGTCATTCATTCTTATTCATTGAACTTAATAGAGTGCATTTGTGCAAGAAATTTTTTCCCCATGAATTTTTGGCTTTATATCTATATACACATATTTGGTTATATTTAGGTTCTCTTTCCAATTCATGTCACTATGTTTTAATTACATAGTTGCGATATTTTATTTCTTACATTATATTGGCCTTTCTAGAATTACCATATCTACTTGGTACTTTATCTTAGTCCAGTTTTATTCACTTGGCACAGGTGTTCTATAATCTGGGAGTTTTTATGTTTGATTTTGCAGACCATCGCTGTTGGGCCGAATGTACTAAAGGAGATAAAGGCTTGTTGGCTTGACAGCAGGTAATCCTTGCTACTATTTATGCTAATTTCTTTACGCGATTTTCTATCATATGATATAAATTAGAGGTTTCCTTGTTAGTTATGTACATCAAAAAGTCCAAACTTTGTCAGGTTCTTGAAATGAGACAAAAGATCAAAGAAGTAAGGGTTGGTTTGGATGCCCTGCAGAAATTCCTATCTGTTTTGATTTTCTTAGTCATAGTTTTGATTTTTGGTTTAGACTTTCCTTTTTAATGTTGAGATTTTGAATGATTATGATTTTCTGATATATGATAATATATAACATAAGAGACATTCATGAGCTTGAAATGAATTGCACAAAGCTTCTCTTACTTGCCTGGAAAACATTGTAACATTTTTTTTTGTGTGTGTGAATTGAAGTTAATCTTGTTGTTCTGCCATATGCTGGGGTTTTACTAAGTTCAGTCGTACTAATTGTGTGAAATGGAAATATGAGAACTGGATGGTGCCAGATGGTGTTAATGCCAAGGTTTGTAGCTGCTAAACTAGCCTAATATGGACTTTTCTTCTCATCTTTATTATGAATAAGATTGTTTGATTTAAAGCTATGGAGAGTTATATATATTAGAAATGAAGAGTATATCATAGGTTGAAATGTGCAGATGTTTGAAAAAGTCATGGCAAGCTTTCGTGTTCAAGGGAACATAATTAGTGAACCAGCTATAATAAAGTAATTATGTTCAAGCTACTACAATATTTTCTAATCCGTAAATAGATGATGCAGAGGGGCCACTGTCTGGTTAATGGTAAAATTTTGAGGCTGTCATGTGCATTTAATGTGCAAGTTCAATAAAAATTAACACTAATTTTTGTGTTTGTGGCCATTGTCTGGTTATGGTTATGTCTGAATATTTTTATTAATGTCAGAACAAAATGTTTAGAAGATTAGATTTATTAGATTTGATTTATTAGCTTTGTAATTTAGTTAATAAAATGGTAATGCTTTAAACTTTATTTATTTTTTACTTAAATTCAAAGAATAATGTTAAGTTTATTATGGAATTAGTCCTTGGTCTTCACATCAAAGTTTTGACCCAGGTACCTAAAGTCCATCTAGTTATACTATGCTATAGGAAACCTCTACTTAAGTGATTGTTAAGATCTATATTTTATTAATTATTGAAGAGCTAGTTTTTATGAGAGCTACACCATATGATCTCTCATGAGAAGGCAGAATTTATTTTAATTGTTCAAGATTTATAATGTGCATGATATTTATATGATTGATATAAGCAGCTGTAAATGAGATATAGCCCTGAACAGAATTTAATCCTCTTTTTGCTTTATTTTTGTTGAGTTCCAAGAATTTGCCTTTGATATTAAGAATATGGTCTTTTCATTCCTTATTTACTGCGCGCAATGAAATCCCATCCCATTTTAGAGGCTATTTGGTTGTATTTAATGTTCTCTATGCCATTTGGTTGTGATGGTTGCAGGTCTTTATGAAGGTGGGGTTTGGAAAATCAGTGTTGAGCTTCCAGTATGCTTATCCATACAAGTCTCCTTCTATTGGGTTTGTGAGCAAGATATTCCATCCAAATGTTGATGAGCTGTGAGTAATATTTTTAAGTCAAAAGGCAGGTTCATCTTCATTATACTTTTTTCGTGGGAACTTGTGTCCATGAATATTAGTCAGCTTAATTATATTCCTTTCGATGAAATGATTCAGCACTATCTGATTTGATCATATTCCTTTCAATGTTAAAAAAGAAAGTCTTAAAAGCCCAAAATTAATCTTGACATTAGAACTCTATTCAATTGATATTGTACATGATATATAGTCACACATGCTCGCTAGCTCACTCATGTACAAGCATTTGAGAGAGAGAGAGAGAGAGAGAGAGAGAGAGAGAGAGAGGTTTGGTCTTGCATTGGGAAATGGGTATATATAAGGGTACTTACAGACTGTTGACTCCTCATGTTTCCTTATGCATTGCCCAAGTATGGAGAGCTAAGGGCCTGCAATATATATATATATATATATATATATATATATATATTGGGGCAGCAACTGTCTTTTGCAACATAGAGCCTGTTCATGCTAAGATTTAGTAATCTCAGCTAACCTGAATTTAGGGAAGAGAAAGATCTTCCTTTTTATGAGGTAGCACCTATTGGTACCAGTTGCATAAGCTGACTTTAAATGAAGAATCCTTGTTAGAAGTAAAAACACACTGGAGTCATCTAATTGCTGTCAATGTCCTATAAAATGGGTGCATACAGCTTGACTCCTGTATTTGAAGTGTTCTTGTACGAGAGATGCCTTGCTTTAATTCTTTAAACTTTCGTGGAAGTTTAGTTTACAGTGATTATATTTCCTCTGTTTTGGAAATCTAGAGAAGCTTCTCCTTTGCTGACTCCTTTGGGTATTTTATGTTACATTTCTTTCAGGCTATGGCTTCCACGAGGATGGATTAAAGGTAGCAATAAGTGTTCATTCATCCATAATGTATAGTTATACGATTCTTGTTCCCACATCATGCTTCAGGGTCCAACTTTCATTTAAAAATCCTTGAATAATAGAATCATATCATTGTAGGTAGGATCAGTACCATCCCTTATTATAGGAGCTGGCTTTATTAGATTTGCTATATTTGGTAATTAATAGCCCCCCCTCTCTCTCTCTCTCTCTATATATATATATGGAAGTAACCATATTTTATATGCTAGAGGTAATATATCAATGGACTTTGATTTCAAAAACCTTTTATTTTTTATGCCGAGGTTCCATTTTATACTTAAAATAGCTTGTGATTGTTGGTTGTTGATGATGACATGGCACATGAGGCGCCATTTTAATAGGATGTTGTGATAATATGATTATAGAAGTGCTATAAACTGTTCTATTAATAGATAAATATATAGAAAGTTTCAAAAACAGACAAGATGTTGCCGAATTTTTATCTCAAAAATGAAAATATTTCTTAATACAAGTTAATTTATTTTAATTTTTATTATTAATAGAAGTGCATGTGGAAACATGTATTGAAGTTTTAATGGACATATAATTTGGTTGTAGTTTGTATTGTTAATTTTACCATGAATCTGTGATGTACCTACACCTTTCTTATAGTGAATTAATTTTTCATGAAATGTAACTTTATATATCAATTGCAATATGAACTCATAAGTGCAACTCTATATTTTAATGCAGGGGTTGGAGGATTGCAATATATATGGATGGACATTTTGTTGATTACATGAAGATTGCGCGCAGTTCAAAGATTTGTAAAAACTAGATTTTGCAAAAATTGTTACACTTTTGGTTCTTAATTAGAAGATTCAATATTAATGAACAAAGTGTTGAATTGGTGACACTATTTTTTTTTTAAAATTTTTTAAAGCAAATTGGGTTTTTTTTTTTTTTTTATGAGTATTATATAGTAATATATTAGTGTGCATATTTTAATATTGTGTGCGCAGAAATGAATGCATGTTAGAACAACCATTGGTGAATATATATGATTTAATAGCATATATTAATGGTATATTAAAATTGTGAAGCATTTGCTACCAAAAAAAAAAGAGAGTAAATGAGGACACTTTTTAAGTGTCCCTATTGTGAACATATCAAGGACACTTTTAAAGTGTCGCAATTCACCGCCTCAAAGGGGACACTTTTGAAAGTCGCAATTCACCGCCTCAAAGGGGACACTTTTGAAAGTGTCCCTGTTGGGGACACATTAGGGACACTTAAAAAGTGTCCCCATTTTTTAAGTGTCCCTTTTGACAGTTTTTGTAGTAGTGATAAGTTTTTAAGATTCACGTTATCGAACATTAACTCGATTAAGCAAATGGGTCAATACTTCACTTATTGGGTTAAGTGGCCGAACTACTGATAAAATTATAAAATTAAAATAATTCTAAAAAATAGAACTTTGTTCAAGGCCAGAATTAATGAAAACCATGGAGTATATATATATATATATATACAGAACTGATTAGTTCAGGAAGGCATGGAACGAAGTTTCATTCCTTATCTTCCCATCACCGTTCATCTTATTGGAGAGTGATCCAATGGTTGGCAAACTTTATGACCCAAAAGTAACAATAGGCTATCATCATTACCTTTCTCTCACATAAACTATTACAACATTTAATGTTGCCATCAAATCACCTTTCTCACATGAGTATGCATATATTTAAATAAAATAATACCAAGTGTAGTAGACTTCTCACACTAACCTTTGAGTAACCCACAAGACTTCATCTCCAGCGACCTCCCACAAGACTCCATCTCCGGTGACCCTATATTTCCGGCGATTATTCATACAAACAATAATAGTTTAGTTTAATTGTGTAAGTAGGTGATTAATATTGTAAAAAGAATTTTTTTCAGAAATTATATTAAAGTTATCGTAAAAATCAAGTGAAGGGCAACTTAAATATTTTAATATAGAGAAGTTGAGAGAAATATATTGTTTGTTTGTTCACTAATATAAAGAAAGAATACAATTTTTCACATCAATTAAATTCAAATAATGTTAATTTGTGTAATCACATGTGTCATTAATATTATAATTTTTGGTAAAAAAATTTAATATGTTAGACACGTGGCAGAAATATATTATTATGTATTATTTTATTATATTAAAATTCAAATTGTTGGACACGTGTAAGAAATATGTGACCTTATAATGAAAATTTATAATTTTTAATATACGTGGCAAAAATTAAGTGGTTTGATGATTTTAAAAAAAAATACATATTGGGACATGTGTCAGTAATATGATATGTTGTGGATTAAACATGTGATCACATTTGTTCACTAATTTATCGTGCGATCGGGCCATCGAATTAGTGGATTAAACATGTGATCTCACTTGCTCACTAATTTATCGGGCGATCGGGCCATTGAATTAGTGGATTAAACATGTGATCTCACTTGCTCACTAATTTATCCGGCGATCCGACCATTGAATTAGTGGATTAAACATGTGATCACACTGTTAATGTACTGTTTATCTCACTAGTATTTTCATTAGTGATATTACAAATAAAAAAAAATAAACGAAACTTTATCTCGCTAGTATGTACATTTATTAGAACAAATATTTACATTTGTTAGAACCAAAGAGTTATTACAAAAAAAAGAAAAGATCTGGACTGTTGGAGTTGGAGAAAAACCAGGCAGCCGGACCAGAGAACAACAAATGAAATGGGTACTCCAAGTGTGGAAGAATAAGGGAAGATAGAGAAGGAGAGAGAGAAAGAGAGATGGAGAAGAGAGAGGGTCTTTGTGATTGACATGCATTAAATTCTATGATTGACTCATGTACTTCTTGTCAGCATTAAACAGCCTACTAGTAGGGACCTATATATAAATTATTCAAACAACTTTTACATGTATTGACCGTTGGATGGCATCCTTGACACATGGACGGTGAGATCCAAAGTAAGGAACGTAACTTCATTCCAGACAGTAGGGAAGGGATCAGCTCAATCTCTCTCTCTCTCAATCTCCCTCTCTCTCTCTCTATATATATATATATATATATGGCTTTGATACCATTTACGCCCAGTAAGTAAAAAGAAATGATATGCAGAAAAGAAAACAAATATAATATAACTGAAAATGATTTATATAAATTGAAATATAACAAAGATAACCTACAAAAGATATGACCGATCAAGCGGCCTTGTAGCTTTATAACCAAAGATTACAATATGGAGAAAGATAACAAGATGGGAGAGAAGTTGGGAAACTAGCTCTGCCTATAACTAAATCAAATGAATCCTTTTATAGACGGATGAAGTCTACTGTAACATGATTTTTCATCGTGATTGAACAGTGTCCTGTCTGCCACGCTGATTGATAACTGTGTAACTTTTGACTGATTTATCTGTGAATAGTGAGCAGTAAAAATGACTTTTACTGTAGCACTTTTGAAAATTTCAAAATTTTATCTGTCGGTAGCATCATGAAGTGCCAAAAGAAGCCTCGGATGCCAATAACCTTGATACCTGTGATATCTTTGCACCGAAAGCAAAGATTCATGATTTATCTGATAGAATCGAAGATGCCATAACAGTCATCTTCATTGTCCTGAGCATAATCTATAACTGACGGAGAGGAAGAACCTTGATCATATATATATATATATATATATGGGATGGGTTCACCTAACACCCTATTTTGACACCCCTAAATAACACTCCTCATCAACCGTTGAATCAAATTCAATCAAAGGGAAATAATATAGGCTGACTTAACTATAATTAATTACAATTAAAGCAACCCACTCACTCAGTCACACACACACACACACACACACACACTCTCTCTCTCTCTGTGTACCCACGCCATCTTCATCACGTTTAGACATTAGAGACGGTCTGCCTTCTTTTTCCTCAATCCTCCTCGGCCGGCGTTGACTGTCACTCCGCCGGCGGCCAACCACTGATGGCAACAATAGTAAGGGAAAACTGAAGATACTGTTGGGATTTAACAATCCCTAAACCCCTTTGATCTTGGAAATTAAGAATCACAAAAGAACACACAACAAACAGAAAATAATCGTAAGAAAAAGAAATAAAGACACAGATTTATGAGGTTCGGCAATTTGCCTACGTCCTCGGGAGCCACACCAATTCACTATATTCAAGAGGAAAAATGGAATATAGCAGCCACTATCATCCCTCAAAAAACCCTAAAGTTGTATATAAAGAATGAAAGATGCAATGTTGAAACTACCCCTGCAGAAATGTAAAATAATGATGCAAGCCACCCCCCGGGCTATCTGCTGAAGGTTGTCTACATTCCCAACAATCTCCCACTTGGTAATAACTGAAGTAACACTGAACTCCATGGTCTCATTATACAGTGAACAAAGTGATCTCACCCCTCCTGGTGTGGCTCAGGCCCTTCAACCTTTTTAAGTGTGAAGGCCAACTGAAGTTGAACACAACTTCAGTTTCTCAATGGTGACAGTCTTGGTCAACATATCTGCTGGATTTTTGCTGCCCAAAATCTTTTCTAGCAACAACTCCCCATCCTCCAAAAGTGAGCAAATGAAATGGTATCGCAAATCAATATGCTTCGTTATGGCATGGAAAACTGGATTCTTGGCAAGGTGTATAGCACTCTGACTATCACTGAAAAGAACACTGTTCTCCTACTTCAAACCCAATTCCCTCAACAAACCTTTCAACCAAATAATCTCCTTACTAGCCTCAGTCACGACTACATACTCAGCTCCTGTCGTGGATAATGTCACTAATTTCTGCAGACGTGAGACCCAACTCACTGATGTTGAACCCAAAGTATAGACATAACCTGTGGTGTACTTCACCTTGAATCATGATCACCGGTGAAGTCAGCATCCACATACCCCCTCATAACCAAGTTTTCCTCCCCAAAGCACAATGGTAAATCTGTGGTACCTTTTAGATATCTCAATATCCACTTCACTGCTTCCCAATGCTATTTTCCTAGATTGCTAGCATACCTGCTTACAACTCCCACTGCATGGGCTATATCCGGCCTTGTGCAAACCATCGCATACATCAGGCTACCAATGGTTGAGGCATAAGGAACCTTAGCCATGTACTCCTTTTCTGCATCTGTACTGGGAGACTGCCCCTCAAAAAGTTTGAAGTGACTTGCTAAGGGCGCCCCAACTGTTTTGGCATTTTGCATATTAAACCTCTGGAGTACTCATTCAATATACTCAGCTTGACTCAACTTCAAAGTGTTTTGAGTCCTGTCCCTGCTGATTCTCATCCCAAGTATTTGTTTAGCTGCACCCAAATCCTTAATGGCAAACTCTTTAGCCAACTGTTGCTTTAGCTTGTTCATCTCCTGTAAACAAGGTCGTGCTACAAGCATATCATCAACGTAAAGTAATAAAATGATGTAACTGGACTCATACTTCTTGAAGTAACAATAGTGATCTGAATTGCATCTTTCATAGCCATTTCGTTGCATAAAGCCATCAAATTTCCTATACCACTGTCTGGGGCCTATTTTATACCATATAGACTCTTCTTGAGTCTGTACACCATCTCTTCCTTGACTTCTTCAATGAAGCCAACGGGTTGCTTCATGTAGATTTCTTCATCCAAGTCACCATGAAAAAATGCAGTTTTAACATCTAACTGCTCAAAGTAAAGATTGTCAGTAGCTACCAAACTCAATACCACTCTGATAGTGGTTGTAAGAACCTAAAATTTTAAATTGTTAATTATTTGCTTAAATGTTAAATTAGTATGGCTATATGTTAATTTCTGTGTTTATGTGCTAAATGTTAGTTGATAATAAGATATTTGAAATGTTGTGATTGTATATTTGAAATGTGTGGGAAGTGTAGATTATTATAGAAGGTTGTTTTATTGAAAATGTGGGTCTTTAGAAGTAGAAATAACTTGATTTATGTAAAAGGTTTTGTGAAATTACCAAAAGGTTTTAAACATTTTAAATTAGGACATTTATGTCCCAAATTGTTTTAAAAAGGATTAGGATGAGTTCATTCTCATCCATTTTCTACAAGCTTCGGGAGAGAAAAGAGAGAATTGAGAGCCGAGAGAGGAAAGCTGCTGGAACAACCTAGTCTTTGTCAAATTATTGCCAAATTCTTGCTAGACTTCATATTTGAAGTGATAAATGTGAGTTTTTGTATATGTGGGTTAGTTTTCTTTGTGTAATTTTCTGATTTAATGGATTATAAATGTTTGTTTGTGATTATTGTTATGGATTTTATGTTCAAATGGTATTTTTGAAATGAATTCTTGATGATGAATGGTTTTTGTTTGGGATTTG
>JAESVK010000431.1:8602-24488 GCA_017140935.1 Hamamelis virginiana | reverse complement strand
ATATATATATATATATATATATATATATATATATATATATATATAGGTTTTGTATGAAGAACATGGGTTTAATATTAATTTTCTTGGTTTTGATGGTTGATTGATGTTTTGATTATGAGTTTTAAGTAAAAATAATGTATTTTGAAGTTATATGATGTTTGAATTAGGTTCAAGAAGGTTTGGAAGTGTTAAAATAGGTAAAAATGGAGTTTTGAACTTCTGCAGTTCGTAAACGTGAAATAGGGGTCTTCTCTATCGATAGACATGCTTTGGCTATCGATAGATAAGAGGGAAAATGTCGAAAACATGGAATTTTTTGGAAATTTTCAGACCAGAAAGCTTTATCTATCGATAGACAATTTTGGCTATCTATAGATAATGTTTTTTGTCCAAAATTTTCAAATTTTCATAACTTTTTCGTTTGAACTCCGATTTGGGTGTATTTTATATCCATGGAAAGCTTAAGAAACCTAGTTTCTAAATTTATTGATTTTGAAGTCAAATTATTTTTAAAAAGAGAAATATTTTGATAATACCAATTTTACCCTTGAATGCAATTGTTGGTTAACTGTTTTCTTTCTTGAACAGTAAGTTAGTAATGTTTATTTATACATAATTGCTATTGTTTATTATTAATGCTTCTTATTTGTGATTGATAGGTGATAACTAAAGCCAGTCCAGTCTTCAATAATCTGTATAAGCTTTACAGGTAGGGAAACTTATGATTCTTATTATAAATGGTTATGCCTGTATATGTGTAAAAAGATGAAATTAAAGTGGAAGGCTTGTGTATTATGATTTCATTATTGAATGGCGCTTATTATTATGAAAAGTATTGCATTATTGACTGAAAGATTTGAAATCATGATAAGAACCTGGACTTGGGGCAGTACTGGCTTTTGAATTATGGAAAATGGAGAAATAAGTTGAAAAGTGATGAAATGTGACCAAGGGATTGTGTAGACCAGCCACCTGACAGGGCTTGAGGAGGATGTCTACATCATCACCGGGCGATCTGATTAGGGATTTTTAGAAAACAACAAAACAAAGGAGTCACCACCTTATTTTTAAGGAATAAGGAAACCATGAAAATGTTTTATTTTTAAAATCAAAACAAAACAAACTCCATTTTCAATGAAAAGACAGTCTTTGAACTAGAGATGGATCCGGGGGCTAGGTTACGACGTGGGAAGGTTCCAAGCTTTCACTTGTAGGCACCCACCTCGCCCTAATTAAAGGACTTCTAATTTATTTGGACTATTTAAATTTCTTATTACAAACAATCCTAAATAATCTAAATCAACCAATAAAGTAGTGATATAAAATGCAATAATCTATATTAGTTATATTAATGATAAAGAAAAAGATACAAACAAACCCTAAGAACCTAGGACACCCTACGGGCATCCTAGGGCGGACTTGAGCCCTATTAGCGCCTACGTACCTTACTAGTATCACCTAGCAAGTATCAAAGTCCACGTAGTTCGACTACCCTAGGACTCTTCTATTGTAATCGATCACATCATCAAAGGTATTCAACCTAATTCAAGACTCTAACTTCGAGAGTTTTTATTTGTTTAAAATCATTTATGCAAAATCATTTCAAATTAAAAGACTTTCTTAAAATCCAAATATTCTAAATAATTCTCATCTTTAGAATTCAATTCTAATTGAAAATCTTTTTCAAAGATATTTCAACAAAACAAATCATAGCGGGAGGAATCTCATTCCAAGGTAAAAATCTTAAAACATTTCAAATTCTTTTGAAAATCATTTAATAATCAAATCTTTCATAAAATCATGTTTATTTCATAAACATTATATCAAAATCTTTTTAGAAAATATCTCGAAGATAGACACTTAAATCAAATAAAACACACAATTCAAATCATGATCTTTACAACAAAGGAAATTCCTAGGGAAGGTCAAGTGACTTTCCTAAGCCTAGGGTTTCTAACTAACCCTAAAGTTATTCTAAAGTCCTAAAAATACTAATGCAATGCATGCTGAAATTTAAACAAATAAGCATGTAATCAATTCTAACAATGCATGAAAATGCTCATAAATGCACACTAATTAAGCTATGTGAACCTAAACATATTTCTAAATTGGATTTGGCCTTAAAATGATTTTTAGAAGTGATTTAAGGACATAAACAAATCTGGACAGATTTGAATATGTACTTTAAACTACTCTAAAAACCATGAAAACAAAGAATAAAAAATGTGAAAATGACCTAGCATGCTTTCTACATGAATATATTAAATTACTATGCAAAAACATGTCAAAAAATTACACAAAAATATGCTTAAACGATTAATTTAAACACAAGGGAAGGATCTCACCTTTGCACGCTCCCTCGTACACATTTTATATATTCAAACCAACAAATCCAAGTCAAGTGCTCAAATAATCATAAAAACATAAAAAATAAAGACTCGGGACTCACATGTCAAAATAATATACTAATATACTCATGTTATCATTAAAATCATCAATCAAACATCGAGAGATTCAAATAACAATATGAATACGTCAATATTTATTCTAACATGCTTGTACATAAAATAACAATAAATCTAACCCTACTCATGCATACTTACATAAAATAACAATAAATCTAACCCTACTCATGCATACTCACATAAAACCACAACAAGGCTAACTAATCCTAAACATGCATACCAACATAAATCACAACTAAGCTAAATAACCCTAACATGCATATTCACATAAAATAATAACTAAGCTAATCAACCCTAAACATGCATTCTAACATAAAATCATAACTAAGCAACACTAATCATACACATTAACCTTAATCAAATAAAATCAAAATAAAAATATCCTAACTATAACTACTCATATAACATCATACAAATAACTATTCTAAACATACATGCTCATAATAAATAACTAACCTAAACACATTAACTCACATAAAATCATAACTAAGTTAACCCTAACATGCATACTAACACATAATCAAAATAAAACCAACCCTAATCATAATGAACATATTATTACCCTATTTTGGCCATATTTTGGTCAAATCTCATCGCATTATTTTATGAGATTTCATATTTTGCCCCATTTTCAATGAGATTTCATATTTTGACCATATTTTGGTCAAATCTCATCCAAATTCGATGGTTCAGGGCTCAAAACGACCGCATTTTGATCCTTCACATTTTTAGAAGGTTTTTGGGTTAAAAATACTTGACCATGGTCAAGGTTTTTAGCAAAAAACTAGCCAATTGACCCGGTTGTGCCAAAATTGGTCATATGACCATTCTTTGTTTTGTAAAATTGATTAATTAGGCTTGCACCACTTCTAAAAACATGGTTTTAATATGAAATTGGTATTTGAAAACATGTTTTGAAAATCTTTAATTTTGGTGAAAATGACCAATTCACGGTCGATTTGAATAAAACCCTAATTCAGCTCATTCTTACCAGTGGGATCGATTTTGGGCGAATCTATCCCAATCATTCAAAGGTTCAATTAGCACTCCAAATTCACTCCACATATCCATATAAACTCAATGAAACAATCCGTTTCGAATTCGGAGATCATTCGGAAATTATACGAGAAAAAGGACGAAAACACCCCTCAAGTCGCAAAAACCCTAATTACCTATCGAGCTCTCATCAGAATGCCATGAAAATTTACAGGGATGTTCTAAAACACCTCAAAAGTCAAATACAATACAAATGGGTTGATTCCAATCCAAATGTACACATGAAATAATGAATTGTCCATTTTTTTCGAAATGGGCAATTTGGGGTAAATTGGTCTTTACAAGTCCAATCTCCCATTAAATGACCAAATTTTCAAGCTAATCATTTACATAATCATATAATCAAAGTAATTGGTGAAAATGGGGTGTTCACAGATTGTTATATGATTTATCTTATGGATTATTTGTAAAGCAGTACTTTCCTAGGTGGAAGTGAAAGTGGCTATATCGTGATTGTCTAGGCTAAAGAGATGTTGTAAGGCCTAAGACTGGATCTTTCTATAGCGCTGCTTTACTCACCTATTGGTTGTTGAACCACCTCGAGGAACTTAGAATGGACATGAAAGTCATTTTACTCTGCATCGCATTATTTTATGATTTGAATGTGAATTATGATTGTGATTGTGATAAGTTTATACAGTATAGTTATTATAATAAGGTTGTACGTTTTCCTACTGAGCTTCGTCTGCTAGCTCACCCCTGCTTAATTGCAATCTCCCAGGTGAACGTGTTGAACCTAGCTGCATGGAGACAGGATTTGGAGACACATGTTAAAATTTTGAGGAATGTCTGTTCATTCAAATTACACAATCCCTGTACCTCTTTTTATTTTACACTTGTAAATGTTGTATAGTTAAGTTTTATTTTGTTTATCCTATAAGCTAGGGTTGTTGGCTTATTTTGTTTTCTTTTTAATCAATAAGAGCGTTTGAATGACATGGCATATGCACACCTTTGCGTATTACTTTTGAGTTTGTTAATATAATTCAAATTGTTTCACCTCATTCTTGGTCTATTCCGATATAATGCATAATATCGTCATAGAACAGGTTTGGGATGTCACAATTTTTATGGTATCAGAGCTCATTAGTAGATCTCAATGGGAGTTCACACACTTCATATAGAAGACTTTAAGTGACTTTAGTAAGATTAAGACATGCATCATATTTTGTGTGAAACGAATATATGGGAAATGTATAAGATTTGCGAATTTTGTATTATATATGTGTTTCAATTGGTGCAACAGGAAATAAATTGAAAAATGCCGCCAAGAAGACAACCTGCCCGTGTCTTTAGAACTAAAGCACAGGAGCAAGATGTGGCACAACAAACCTTGCGAAATCTATCTGAATTAATGCGCAGAGTTGATGATTCTTCTGAAGCCCGGAAAAAAGCTGCACTAACACGATTACGCAACAACCATCCACCTATTTTTATGGGAAGTAATGATCCATCACAAGCTGGGAGGTGGCTTGAACATATAGAGTAGTTATTGGATTTATCAAGTACTCCAAATGAATTTTGAGTGGAGTTTGCTACAAATTTTCTGCGAGAAACAACACATAGATGGTGGAATACAGCCAGGGCAGAAAATCCAGCAACTACAGAAAATCTAGGACCTACGCTGTGGCCCAAATTTAAAGAATTATTTGAGAAAAATTATTATAGACCAGCCTATAAAAGATCCAAAGCAGCAGAATTCAGAGCTCTAACACAAGGTACTAAGTTTGTAACTCAATATGAAGCTGAATTCAGAGAATTGCGACAATTCATTGATACAATCAGTAGTGCTGAGGAGTCTAGATTTCGAGCAAGGGTTACGACAGAAATCAATGACAGAATGATCAATAAGACATTTGATAATTTAAATGAAACAATTGAAGCTGCAACAAATATTGAATAGAAGTTGGCTGAAGCCAGAGGACGTTCATCATTTTCGGCATCTACTTCTTACAGGGGGCAAAGTTCAGGTCAAGGCAGTGGTATGGCTAGACCAGGATGGCAAGGCAGACCCAGTGTTTCTAGTAGGGGTGCCAGTTCTAGTGGCAGTACAAGATCTTATAGTAGGGGTTCTCCCTATTTTAGATCACCATTTGTAGGGCAGGACAGAGGATTTATGAGAAGTGTTCGTTTGTGTTTTGGTTATGGACAGCAGGGACATATCAAACAAAATTGTCCATATGAGCCTTCATATTCCAGACCTTCACCACCAATGTGGCCTTGTATCTCTTACAACCAACACTTTCCTGCTTAAGCCTGTAGACCCATCTGTTATGTAAAGCTTTCTTCCCTATAGGGAGTCTAGCCAACTCCCAAGTCCCATTAGTGTGGAGAAAATCCATCTCTTCCTGCATAGTATGCTCCCACTTAACGGATTCACTAACCTGCAAAGCTTCATCATAGTTCTTTGGTTCCCCACTATCTGTCAAAAGCAAGTAATTAAGTGAAGAGAGATATTTGGGATTAGGTTTGGGTACTCTAGATGATCTTCTCAACTCTCTGGTGGGGGTACTAAAAACTGCCTCTAAGTCTGTCAACATGGTTAGAACTGGGCTCAACCCTACTGTCATCTGGAAACTCTTCCAACTCCAAGTACCTGGATGCATCTCCATCCTTAATAGTGCTCTCATTGTCCTGTCTTTGTATAGTAACCTTTCATCAAATACAACATCTATGCTCCTGATGACCTTTCTATTCTTGTCATCCCAAAAGCGATATCCAAACTCATCAATGCCATACCCGATGAATGTACATTTATGTGACTTAGCATCTAGCTTGTCCCTGACATGGTCACTAATATGGACATAAGACATGCAACCAAAAATTCTTAAATGAGAGAGCTTTACCTGTTTGCCATTGCAAACCTCTTCTGGTATCCCAAAGTTTAACAGAATTGATGGCCTATGATTAATCAATTAAGCTGCTGTGGACACTGCATCTGCCCAAAAACATTTTGGAAAACCTGCATGTATCCGCATGCTTCTAGCACGCTCAGTCAAGGTCCTGTTCATCCTTTCTGCAATACCATTATGCTATGGTGTCCCTGGAGGTGTTTTCTTTAAACGAATCCCATTCAGAGCACATATTTTCTTATACTCCCCCAGCATGCTCTGCACTATTGTCTGATCTCAAACACTTCAGTTTCAAATCTGTTTCATTCTCAACTATGACTTTCCACTTCTTGAAGATCTCAAACACCTCTAACCTTGTGCTTCATGAAGTATATCCATACCTTTCTCGAGTGATCATCGATAAAGGTAACAAAGTTTGTCGAACCGCCAAGAGAAGACACTGTAGATGGACCCCACATCTATATGAACTAGCTCTAGCTTGCAAGCTTTAGGAGGCCTACCACTTTTCTGAAAGCTAACCCTCTTCTGTTTCCCGAAGATGCAACTCTCACACATGTCAATACCCACTGACTCGATGCTTGGTAGCTTTCCCCGTGAGTGCAGAATCATCATTCCCTTCTCACTAATGTGTCCCAACCTACTGTGCCACAGATTTGAACTGACTTTGTCATCCGCAATTGCTAGGGTGTCACTAGCATGTGAAGTTAAGTAAAGAGTATCATTCTTTCTACCACGGGCAACCACCATAGTACCATTGGAGACTTTCCATGAATCTCCTGTGAATGTTGAAACATAACCTGATGCTCCAAGCTACCCAACTGAAATGAGATTCCTCTTCAGCTTCGGAATGCGTCGTACATCTTTTAAACACCACTTGGACCCATGCATTTGAATTTGCACATCGCCTCTGCCCACAATACTACAAGGTTCGTCATCCCCCAAGTATAGTTTTCCAAAGTCACCTGCTACATAATTCTACAGAATCTTTTTGTTAGCAGTTGCGTGGAATGAGGCACCCGAATCAATCACCCATGAGTCAGGATTACTATCCATTGCAAGGATAAGTGCATCTTGCACAATATGAGCCTCTTGTTCATTCTTGTCCTTTAGTACTTTATAGGCTGCAAACATGTGACCCATCTGGCCACAATTTCAACATTCACGTTTGATTTTTCGAACTGCAGACTTTCCTCTACCCCTCCGGGATTTTGATATATTCCTGTTCTGATTTTGATTATGATACCCCCTTTTCTGGCTTCTGCCTCTCTGCTCGAGAATAAGAGCTGAACCCAAACTACCAGAATCTAAACTTTCTGATGATTTTCTTCTGACCTCCTCAGTTAAAATCATACTTAAAACTTTATTAAATTTCAGCTTCCCTTTCCCAGACGAATTGCTAATTGTAGTAATGGCTTGGTTCCAACTCTCTGGTATCTGCTATAGAAGTAACAAAGCCCGAACTTCTTCTACAAACTCAATCTCTACTGAGGTAAGCTGATCTACGACCGTGTTGAACTCGCTAAGATGTGATGTGAACGGACAGTCTTCTGCCATCCTGAGAAGGAATAGCCATTTCGATCATCAAATATACTTTGTTTACAACAGACGATTGCTCGTACATCTCTGCGAGTGCTGCCATGAGACCCATCGTTGTTTTCTCCTTCAATATATTGTGGGCTACTGATTTCACGAGTGACAATCGAATCTGTCCGATTGCCTTCTTATTGAGAATATTCCAATCTTCATCGATCTCATCTTTTCTTTTTCCCTTCTCTTTACCCATCAGCGGATGGTAAAGATCTTTATGATTTAGATAGTCTTCTATCTGCGTTTTCCAGAAAGCAAAGTCCGAACCCTCGAACTTCTCAATTTTCGATTTGCCTTCTTCCGAACCCATAGCTCCCACTAAAACCCTAGACTGTTCTTGATTTACGGATCTGTTGAACACCCTAAGCACCGAACCAGGCTCTGATACCAGTTGTTGGGATTAAACAATCCCTAAACCCCTTTGATCTTGGAAACTAAGAATCACAAAAAAAACACACAACAAACAGAAAATAATCGCAAAAAAAAAAAAAAAAAAATAGAGACAGAAATTTACGAGGTTCAGCAATTTGCCTATGTCCTCGGAAGCCACACCAATTTACTATATTCAAGAGGAAAAACGGAATACAGCAGCCACTATCATCCCTCAAAAAATCCTAAAGTTGTATATAAATAATGAAAGATGCAATGTCAAAACTACCACTGCAGATACACCCTGGATGGCAAAAATTTGTGGTTGGCCTCCAAGTAGCTGGGATGCAAGAGACTTCTCCGTGTTGAGTTGTACTTAAAAGTTACCTACAACCTTACCAATATGTCATTTCATTGTATATATAAGTTTGAAGAAAACAGAGAAAAAAACTTGTTGGTAGGATAATTAAGTCAGCTGAGGCGACAAACGATCGAGTTTTCTGGTTACCATGTCAGCTTCTGATTTGTTTAAAGAATGTCAGACTCATCCCCACGATGTTGCCGACTTTTTCTTCACTGCATTCTTTATTCCTCCCCAACAGAATTCCAATTCCCCCTCTTTATTATATTCAAGAAGACTCTCCACGTTCATCCAATTTCATTAAAAGTCCTCAAAAGCTAAGAGTCTCCTTTTCTCTCATTTCTGCTTAATTATATCGACGGTTATCGATTAATTAATCACAATTAGTCATCTCTCAATGATTGTTCAAAGACCCTTTTATGTCATTAATTCTTATCGCACTTTTAGCGTAGTTTAGTTTTAAAGATGTTAATTTACAGGGTCTCTCCATTGATGTATTAATGCAGTGTAGTACTTTATTATTTTTAAAATGGAATCATTGCATGAACTTGGCCCTCCCTGAGCTGTACATGGCCTGGTACTAGCCCTAAAGTGGATTCCTGAGATTAGTTACAGAGAATTAGGACCTAACACTGAATAATTTACCATTTAGAATATATAAATCATTATACAAATGAGCTCAATCTTCAGTGACATTCTTTGTATTTGATGGGTATAAATATGTTCTTAATTATTTGTTCACCCCCACAGTATTATAGAGCTTCCATTAGTAGTAACACTACCCAAAGGCTTCTGAATATTGTAGAAAGGAAAATGGTGCCTGTGGGTGCTTTTCCTGATGGAGAATGGGACTCTTTTAGCATAATTTTTTTTTACAGAAGAGGCTGCTGATTTCACGATGTAGTATCCATTTTCGAGTGAAAATGATCACGAGGGTTTGAGCTATTGTTGCCGTTGGTGGTTGGCCGCCGGCGGAGTAACAGTCGACGCCGGCCAGGGAGGATTGAGGAAGAGGAAGGCAGACCGTCTTTAAAGTCTAAATGTGATGAAGATGGCGTGGGTATAGAGAGAGAGAGAGAGTGAGTGGGTTGGTTTAAATGTAATTAATTGTAGTTAAGTCAGCCTATATTATTGCCCTTGGATTGAATTTGATCCAACGGTTGATGAGGGGTCTTATTTAGTGGTGTCAAAATAAGGTGTTAGGCCTTTGACAAAAAAAAAAAAAAATAGGGTGTTAGGTGAACCCATCCCTATATATATATATATATATGGTTCACCTTTAATTCACATATTCCAAAGCTGACTTTACTCCCCCTCACTTCTCTCTCTCTCTCTCTCTCTCCCCCCCGCTGCACCATCCTCTCTCCTCGCCGCTCGCTGCTCCTTAGAGCCCAAATTCTGGGTTTTGATTAAAAGTCATTCTTAGTTTCAGTTAGATCCAAACACATTCTGCTTGATTGCTCTTTCAATAGCTTAACATCAGCCCAGAATCACAATAATGCAACTACATTTAACAGACCAAACTCAAAATACAAACATCTTGAAAACTAGATATTTTAAGTAACAAGTAATTCTTGCAAGCATAAAACAGATGCAATCAGAAAGTGAACGAGTCCTTGAGCTCCTAAGAAAGTGCTATCATCTGAATTGTATCAGTTTCCTCCCTAGGTATTATTGACCATGCTCCTGCAAGCATTTTCTGAAGTTTCTGAATGGTCAATTGGAAGGCAAGCTACATTTAGCAACAACAATGAATATGCCAGAGTGTTGGAGGCTCACTTTTGGGGGCGTATGCTAAACAAGAATTTCTGCCCCTGTATGGCAAGTATGGGATACAATTGATTTTTTCTTTTTCTTTTTTTTATCAACATGTCTAGTGTTACTATAATGTCAGTGCAATATCAAAGACTACACCCAAACAACTTGTAGAAAGACAAGTGTATCTAAACACTTAAGCCAAGCCAGTTGGACCTCCAACTCAACCAAGGGCAGAGACTACACCAGAAACAATTATTTATGGACTAGTATCATCAACTACATTCATAATATTCCTATCAACAACCCTGTACACTCAACCATTCAAGATCCCCAGCATTTCAACTACATTTGTAAACGTGAAAATCAAAACCAATCAGATTCCAAAACAGAACCATAACAGAAAAACCCCATAAATTCACTTGGAAACTGGGATTACCGAACCAATTGTTTGCCTTATAAAGATCTTCACTTCTTTTTTTTTTTTTAATTTTTATGGGGTGATCTTCATACCTCTAATTAACTGTATCTAGGTCACTCTCATCAGAAAGTATGCATACTGGGAAGGGGGAGGGGAGAGGATTTTTTATTTATTTTGTACGGGTGGATTTAGTGGGGAGTTGGGTTGGTGCAGGGCCCTTCAATAGCATGTCCATGTCCCTTTCCTTTCAAAACAATCTTAAACCAAATATACAACCGGTCCACATAAAACAAGCTAACCTACATAAGGTTGAGCGCACGAAAATCAATGATACAACCGAAGCAAAAATGCCTCAAGCCAACTGCATAGGATCGGCAATGGAAGCTTTGACCCACGATTTCATTATTGATTAAAGTCGGGTCTTCAACAAAAGGTCAAGAACTTAAATGGAGAAACAACACGCGTGTTAGGAATTTAATGAAGGATGCGCCCAATTATAGAGCTAAATGGAGAAAACGGAATCATGTAGCTGGGATTCAAGGTTTGTTGAGTTGAGTTTAAATAGAAGATGTCCCAATTATGTTAAAATAATTAAGTTCACAGGAGGAAAAACCTCTGTTTTCAGATAAAACCTTCAAAATATAAGCTGGCAACTATAAAATATCACTAATTTCTTATATCATTCAAGAAAAAAATATATATATAAAAAAGAAGAATTTATTCTTGTCCAAGAAAATCCACATGAAAGACTATTATAGCACATCTTGACAAAAATCCTTCCTCCACTACCTCTAAAGCCAAGAAATTAGAGAGCTAGAAAGGAATGGATATTTAAACAGCCCAACCAATGAATCCTCAAGATTCAAATAACACCTACCATAAGAAAAAATGCAATGAACAATGGAGGAACAAGTGATCGATCATCACATTGTCACAATATACTTTACACATCAAACACATGCACATGGGAAAAAGAGTTTTGTGCTCTCTTCTACTTTAAAGTGTATCACCACAGCGAGGTTGACGGCAGTGAGGTTGGCTCGCCCGCGAGGAGCGAGAGAAAGAGATATTGGACTGCCGGAGAGGAGCAGCGGGAGCAGCGAGCAGAGGAGAGAGGATGGTGCAGCAGGAGAGAGAGAGAGGATGGCAGGGCCGGCCCTGAGCTAAAGCCATTAAAGCAATGGCTTTAGGCCCCCAATTTCTTGCAAAAAAAATAGGGCCCCAAAATTTGAATGTTCTTACAAAAAAAATATGACTTTAGGCCCCAATTTCTTGCCAAAAAAAAAAATGACCACATTAACGTATAATTCCTATAGTTTGAAAAACTATAAATCTTTGAAAAAATTTCATGATGGTGTTCAAAAATATTGACAATTATGGCCTCATTTTATGCCCTTGCTTAGGGCCTCCAGATTCTCAGGTCTGGCCTTGAAGGATGGTAGGGAGAGAGTGAGGGGCAGGTGTGCAAGTCTAACATTTTGCAGTACAGTCAGCTTTGAAATATGTGAAAGGCTAAACAATTTTTCACCATTCGATCATTATGCAATGGACGGTGAGATCTTTAGGATTGCAAATGCCATTGAAGTCTAGACCCCAACGGATCATTATTCTATATATATATATATATATATATATATATTTGAACATTAATTAATTGACTTAACAATCAACTAAGTGGGCTATCAACACCCTCAGTTCACATATTAAAACAATAGATCGAACAAAGAATAAAAAGAAAAGAAAAGAATTTAAGAAGAATCCATTAAATTAAATGCTTGCTAGGTTCCAATTCTTTTGGGACATGCTCACATGGCATGATTTTATGGGAACCGCCGACAACTTGGGATGAGCAGCTATGAATGCGTCAGTTCACAAAATACTCACACGGGGACCAAATGGTCGTCTGGATTAATTTATAAGCAAAGAGAAATCAAAATTCCATTCAATTAAGCCATGAATGATGTTCAAGAAAATAATTATGAGAGCATCTCATGGGGTGCTATAAGCCAGAAGTTGGCTCATTCAAATACCCGATTTGCCAGGGTACCAAATTTTGGTAATTGCAACTCTAGGTATGAAATTTGGCATGTCAAATAGTACTTGCAATTTGTGCCCTATTATAATATTAATGAATTGAGGAATGCTACACAATCAGAAACTTTAACCCGAATTTAAAAATCACCATGATGTATCATGCTTTGAGTGGTTTAGTCATTCTTTCAAATAGATTCTATATTTTTCACACACCACTCAAAGCATGACACATCATTGTGGTTTTTAAATTCGGGTTAAAGTTTCTGATTGTGTAGTATTTTTGTAATGAATTGGGAGCACAAAGCTAAAATTTGGCATTAATAGCATTTGGCGCTGTTTAGAGTGTAAAATTTTGACTTTTAACACATCAAAGGGTTCGAATGCACAGAAGATTCACGGGGGAAGAGCGAAGCAATTTCCTCAAGTTGCAGTCTGAAGTCTCAACTCTAACGTACGTGTTGATTGCAGCAATCACAGGTAAGACAAACTCAAACCAAGATGAGACACTTAAACTAGCTCCTCTCATATGCTTAATTAAGAGCTAGATCAGGTCAACTTGAACTTAATTAATTTATTGTAAGGTCTAAACCCCATTAATTTCAAAAAAAAAAAAAAAAAAAAATAAATTTAAAAATTATTTTAATTAAAAGCTAAATATATAATTAATGATAAGAAAACTTAATACTCCCTCATCCCATAAAAACAGGTTTCTTCCAAAAAACAAACATTTTAAGAAAACTCATTTATGCATTGATTTGTGATTTTTTTTATCTTTTATTTCTAGAACTATCCTTTTTCTACAATTGTATTTAGTATCATGTCAAGGCATTCTTGGAATAAGAAAGGGTAATATGGAAAAATTAAAAGAAATATAATTTAACTTTTCAAAATGGACTATCATTTCAGCCAAAAATTAAAAAGGAAAGAAGGCGTATCTTTATCGGAAGAAGGGAAGAGTAGTTGGCATGTTCTAACTAGGGTCAACACCTTCTACCCAAATCTGGCATATCTGGAATAATAATTATGTTTAGCCCGGTGATCAGGTTTTCTTGATAATTTGGTTTAGGTTGGTTTGATTTTTTTTTATTTTTTTATTGGTTTGATTTGGTCCGGTTTAGACAATTTCCAAACCATTATAAACCGGACCAAACTGGAATATATATATATATACAGTTTTGCTGTTAAGCGGTCGACCGCTTTTTGTTGGATACGGCCGAAATGAAACGCAACCGTTTTGGAGGTAAAGTTAAAAAACAGAACAAATTGAGCTCCAATTTCGTGAGAGAAGTCAAACCAGACTTCACATTTCAAACCCAAAGCCCCTTCTCATCTCAGACGAAGCTCTCTCTCTCCACGACCCACTGCCGGTGACCCACTCCGGCGACCCTCTCTACACGGCGTGACCCTCCCTCTCTCCACGACGTCTCCTCAGCCGCCAGCCACTGCTGAAGACCCGCGCCGTTTGGAAGACCCACTGCTGAAGACCCACTTTGTTCCCTCTCTCCACTGCGTCTCCATTCTCTCTCTCAATCCCCGCCGTTTGGAAGACCCAACAGAGAATAGTTGATATTATCTCTTGTATCCTCAGAGCTTTGAGCCTGAGAATGAACAATGGGTACAGTAGAAGTATGAAGGGACAAAAGGGTAGTCGGAGAATCAGAAATGACTAACTAGGTCGCCGGAGAACCGGAGCGAGATGGCCGGAGAGTGACATTTTCCGGGAAGTTGAGTTTTGCCTTGTTGCCTCTGAACCGGAGAGCGGCTCCATCATAAGCTCTGGCAGCTGATTCAGCAGTATCAAATGTGCCTAACCAAACTTTAGCAGCTTTAAATGGGTCTCTAATTTCAGCTGCCCATTTGCCCCATGGTCTCTGTCTGACTCCTCTGTATTTTCTCCTTGGTTCTTCTGCATAGGTAGCATTGTTGTTATCATATGTGGCAGCGAATGTAGTTTCTGTTGCTGTTGTGGTTGGCATGCAAATATTGCTCGGACCTTCTGTAACGTGAGACCATAGAATTGTGAAATAGTGTGATTTCATTTATTTAAGTAAAACTATAGAACCATTTATGATTCTAGGTAAAGAATTGGACCTCGCAGTTGATTCCATATCCAGTTTATGCTTGCCGCAGTTAGTGTTCCTGCATAGTGCAATGAGGCTGCACAATGTGCTGAGCTACTCGGACTTATTCAAGATTTGTTCAAGTTGGCTTGTTTATAGCTGCTACATGTATCCAAAATAAAATAAAAAATTTCAAGAAGGTGTCCCAAATGATGCGACTAATATTCAAAACCTTTCATTTATTATGAACGAGAGGGTTTAATAACAAATGAAAGGCTTTGATTCATTTAGGACACATTTTTGGAAAGTTCATAGTTTTTCCACTCAGTGTAAAGACAACAGTTTTGTTATGAAATTATAATACTGATTATTCAGAAGCATATGATTTTATAGCTAATTTAATAATAATAGTTGTGCTGGTTGGTAAACATCTGGCGGTGAAGTTACAGGAGGTGGTGATGTGGGGTTTGCTAGGTATGGTTGTTCAGGTTGAAGTTACATGTATGTAGCGCAGGGGATTGAGAGAGAGAATGGAGACACAGTGGAGAGAGGGAACAGAGTGGGTCTTCAGCAGTGGGTCTTCCAAAGGGCGCGGGTCTTCCGCAGTGGCTGGCGGCTGAGGAGACGCCGTGGAGAGAGGGAGGGTCACGCCGTGTAGAGAGGGTCGCCGGAGTGGGTCACCGGCAGTGGGTCGTGGAGAGAGAGAGCTTCGTCTGAGATGAGAAGGGGCTTTGGGTTTGAAATGTGAAGTCTGGTTTGACTTCTCTCACGAAATTGGAGCTCAATTTGTTTTGTTTTTTAACTTTAACCTCCAAAACGGTTGCGTTTCATTTCGGCCGTGTCCAACAAAAAGCGGTCGACCGCTTAACAGCAAAACTCTATATATATATATATATATATATATATATATATATATATATATATAT
>JAESVK010000430.1:973587-990557 GCA_017140935.1 Hamamelis virginiana | reverse complement strand
GCATTCATGCGAAGAACCTTTTCAACTTCCATGGCTTCGTGGCCTTGTTGCAACCCAACCCCTCTAGCCTCTTATTTATAAGATAAGATCTGCATTGAGTGTAATAATTTTAAAAAAATCGGGTTCATCTTTGTTGACTACTAGCAGTCTTGAAAGCCATGCCATCATTTTGATTTCAACCAATCAAAAAATAAAAAATGCCCTCATTTTTAAAGTTGACTCCGGCCGGGACTTGAAGTTGTAGGTGCCCAGTAATTACATGGGAATTAAATTCTCCATTCCAGAGTTGGAATCTTGAATTTTTCAATATTCTAAGTCTACAAATTTTAATTAAAATTTGTGATAAGATTACAAATTTTAAATAATAAGAATGAACAGCCAAAGATGTGCAAGTATGCATACACATGCGTACACTAGCTTATTTTAAAAGAGTTATGCTTTCTGCAAGACAATATTTTGACAAAATAAAAAAATAAAAACAAACAATTATAACGTGGCCAGCCCACGAAACAGTTAGGATATTGGCCTACTATGACCTTGAAAGATTCCTAATTTGGCAGCCTTTGTTAACATACTATGGTTTTCATCAACTGTGGCCAAAATTTTATATTGGTACTGAAATAGGTTACTTCAATGATGTGCCATGTGTACAAGTCGGAAATATCAAAATATAACATTAATGCATTGGAGTACACGCATATATACCAAAATTTGGCATTGATCTCATTTGAAGTGCCAAATTTTGACATTTGCACATTAAATGGTATGAATGCATTGGAGATGCTATTATCTGTTTATATGAAAAAAAAAAATTGTTTATACCTTAGTTTATATATGAAGTTGATCGATTGGGTAGATTTAAAAAAAATAGATTTATTAAATAGTAGTAGAATAGCCAATAGCTTTTTAGCATCAGAGCCATTCGAGCTGCCAAAGCCAGAAAAACAACTCCAATAGTGTGCCATTGATCATGCCAAATTTTGGCTTTGGCAGCTTGGGCTACCAAATTTAGTACATAAAATGGCAGCTGGCACTTGTTCCACATCACCATTCCCTCCACTTCAAACTGACCTCAATTTTCAAAATGACAAAATGCCCCAAAGAACCTTGTTTGACAGCCAAGAAAATTCAAGAAAATTTTTTTCCCCAACAAATGAAAGATATCCACAACATCAACAACAATAGCCAACAAATCTAACAATGGAAACCAAATCAATGAAAACAAATGATAAATGTTGTATACTCACGGGTTTAAGCCAATCCGAAAAAATGCTTGAACGGTAGAAAAATAGGCCGGAGGTCCGAACCACTTAGGACTGTACGCCGGAGAAGGTGACCGGAAAGTACGCCAGAGACTCGGTGAGATAAAGAGAGAGAAAAAAGAAGATTAGCATATGAAAGAGTTAGAGAGATATTCGGTGAGAGAGAAATGCAGATGTGAGAGTGAGATAGAGAGATTCGGTGAGAGAGAGAAAAAAAAGGGTTCAAATAAGGGTGAGAGACAGATTCGATGAGAGAGAGAGAGAGAGAGATGGGGAGAATATGTTGGGAATCCACCCAAAGTGGATATAATTGATATTCGTGGGTACTTGCTTCAATAGTTCGATGAGAAGCCTTGTCGACTTTCATGCTTAAGTGTGAAGCACCTTTCCAATGCTCATCTAAATTGGATCTGAGATATATATAGATATTATAGTACATATGTTGGTATGCGTGAATGTTGGTTTCAATGTGAAGCCTTGGCTTTATATATATATATATATATATATATATATATATAAAATAGCTTTTAATGGCTAGTTGCAGACCTAAGTAAGGAGGGCTACTCCATTCACGTGGAAGCACTCTCTTGCGCTTTGTGCACCGACTTGAAGTGTGTAATGAGTGAAGAGAGAGAGGGACTCGGGTGATGAAATATATAAGACCGGTCTTATGCAAAGTTGTGTAAGGTCGATTCCATATGACTAATTTTGTATTACAGTTCGTAAAACTGACCGATGGATTAGATACTCCTCCTCTGTATGTCATGCCTGCAAAAAATCACAGTGATCTGACGGTTGGTTTTTGGAATATATATATATACAGTCATGTTACAGTCAGGCCGGCCTGACTGTGGCATTTGTGCGGTCACCCCATTTTGGGGGTGATGCAGGTCACAGGTCACAGTTTCGACAGTTGGATATCCTATTCAGGCAGTGCTTGTCATGCCTGTAAAAAATCACAGTGATCCGACGGTTGATTTATGAGAAAACTGACTTTGAAAAAAACTGGAATTCAAAGAATAAAAAATGACAGTTTTTTTCCAGTTTTTTTCAAAGTCAGTTGTCTCATAAACCAACCGTCGGATCACTGTGATTTTTTGCAAGCATGACAAGCACTGCCTGAATAGGATACCCAACGGTCGAAACTGTGACCTGTGACCTGCATCACCCCCAAAATGGGGTGACCGTACAAATGCCACAGTCAGGCCGACCTGACTGTAACATTTCTGATATATATATATATATATATATACACGAAGAGGAAAGAGTGAGCCACAATGTAACACTTAAGGCCGGGTGAGTTCGTGAGGAGAGGGCTCCAGAGTTGGTGTTAGAGAGTGGTGCATTGTGTTGAGTTCTTTCAATGGGTATTAAGAGACTGAGTTATGTCAGGTGTGCTTGAATTCAAGGGATTTGAGTTTGGGTATAATCCAATGTTACCGTTGTACTCATTTTCTCTTATAGTAAAGAAGATTCTCACTCCTGTGGACGAGGGCAATTTAGCCGAACCATGTAAATCTCTATGTTCTCCATTTTTATTGTTGTGTCTTATATTTGTGTTTTTCTTAGATTGGTTTTATTTTTCTTGTGCCAGATAGCATAACTTATCGTGACAGACACATAATGAGTCTTATGTGTATAAGAGAGAGAGAGAGACTTGTAGGATGGAGTTATTGGCATAGCTAGTAGCTCCATCTCCCGCATTCATGTGAAGAACCTTTTCAACTGCCATGGCTTATAATTGGCATCCCTGTCTGCAAACCCAAGTTCTCTGGTCTCGTATATATAAGGACCCTTTTAACTTGGCTATAATTTAGAAAAATTGCGTTCACGTGTTTTATGACATGAAAATATTCTGCATGCATGTTTCATGCTTGGATAAAGATTGATCGAAATATCTTTGAAAAAGGTTTGAAATTGAAACTATTAATTGTTTTGAAAATTGGTATCATATTAATGCTTTTAGAAAGCAGAAGCAAATTAAACCACTACTCCCATCTGTACTTCCAAGTCCACTCCATAATAGAAAGTACGTTGATGAAAACCAATTACGATGTTGATGAAGATCGGGTTGAGCTTCTGGCCCAAGATTTTATGGATTAGCTGGACAGAAAAAAAGGGCCCAAGCAGAGTTGGCGCGATTTTGAGATAAAATAAAAAAAGGACTAGTAGGAGGATCGAAAGTCATCAGTGACGAAATTGCACGAAAATTGATAGTCTGAAAGGAAACAGCGAGACGAGCAAGACTTACATCTAACGCTGTGACGTACGCTACTTTTTGGGAAAATTCCTTCGTTTAGGCATCCGATTTGATGATTTTATTATTTATGGAAAGATTTCGCTTGCCAATTACTTTCCTTACAGAAGTCCGTTTGACGAACCGTTGATTTCGTAGCGATCCTTAGAGAATATATTTACAGATTTTATCTTTATTTTTTGGTCTTTGCGGTAGTGATCGAATTTTCTTTATAACTTCAATCTAATTATGTTCCTAGTAAATCGGTAAATCCTAATCTAACCCAAACTAGCTCAGAACAAACCTAAAAGAAGCTGGCCGGCCTGGCCATGGCAGCATTAATTGTTCGTGTATGAACCAGATTTTTCACACAAATGTTAAACTTGAGTGGAGCTCATCTAGCTCTTCATCAATCTCTTCACTTGCATAGCTGAATTAGTTGATTTTCCAATTGTTACGTACGTAGCTAGCTAGGCATATCTGAGCTCCGGTGTGAAGCCTGACTAAAAATGCTCTAAAACCTGTTGGGGTCGATCTCACATTTAATTATGAAGGTTGACAAACTAAAGGTAAAAAGGCTACGAAGCTAGGTGTGAAAAAATGAAAAATGGTTGCTGTTCAGATAGTGGAGGTTCCATTTTTGCCTTATAGTTTTTCTTTCTATATTAATTAGAGAATTTTCATAGTAAATTGTGGTGTCCATCGTTGGTTGTTAATTTTTCTTGTCTTAATTTATTTTTTGTTTACTTTAATTCGCACTTGATTGTAATTGGGAGCTTATTTTTCCCAACAATACCAAAGTTAGATTCCGCCATGGTATATAACAAAATGAGTGAGAAGAGTGATTTGGAAGAGACTGCGTACCTGATTTTGTGGAGATTCTTTAAATAAGTGGAGTTCTAGCTCCTCTTGATGGAGTCTTATACTTTGTGAAATACTCCATTCGTCTCATAAAAATAGGACCCTTTTAAAAAACATGCATATTAAGAAAATTCATTTTTCTACAATTGTATTTGGTGTCATGTCAAGGCATTCTTGGAATAATAAAGGGTAATATGAGAAAGTTAAAATAAATATAATTTGACTATTTAAAATAGACTATTAGTTTAGGACAGCCAAAAAAGAAAACAAGTCTATCTTTATAGGATGGAGGGAGTAATATTTTGCCTTAAACGAGGTGCCCAACTCTCTAGTGAAGTATGGAGAGCTGCTCAGGCTTTCGCTCCTTTTTGAGTCCAGATATGATGGCACGCATCCCTTCTTGCATAAGGTTATGTTAGGACAAGACTTAAGTATAACTTAAGTTAAAGATCATCGTCGGCGAGCTAGTAGCAATTCCTGATTTGTGACACTTTCCATCATAATATCAGTCAGCGCGCAGTTTGATTTTTTGATTAAAAAAATAGTTTGGATAGACTTAGGTACCGTTTGGATTTGTTTTTTATAAGTACTTATTTGCTTTTTTAAAATTTCTCTAAGAAATTTTATATTGCAAATTTTAGAAAAAGCAAATAAGTACTTATAGAAAACAAATCCAAACGGTGCCTTATTTAATTTTTAGTAATACAAAATCCTATGATACCACGAGATCATCTTTTATCATTAATTCCATAAATTTTCATATTTTTTTGATTTATACATTATTCTTAATAAATAATCTAGATAGAGAAAATTTTACCAAAAATCATTTCATGTTGCCAACATACATGAAATGTTGAAGCCAGCTTTTGGGCTTGGCGCAGGCCCAACTCAAGGAAGCTTGGCCTTACAAATTTTCTAATGAAAACCCATATAAGAGAAGATGATCCAGTGGAGGTTCATCCCCCTTGGATCCAGTGAAAAGGTGCATTGGATGGTAGCCACTAGCCAGTGCAGATTTAATAGCCGTTAATTCCATTGTTTTAAAAATCGGACCGTTCATCGAACCGGAAAAGTTACCGGGTTAAGGGTCAACCGGTTGAATCGCCGGGTTGAACCGTGACGTCATAAATATATTATTTATTTATTTATTTAATTATTTATTAGAATGAAAGCTATAAATGATTCAAAATATAATTTTTTTAAAAATATTTATACAATCAATTCATATATTTGAATTTATGTGCAGTCATTGCAAATATTGGGACTACTTTAGTCATTTTAGCACCTTAAAAAAAAATTAAAAAAATTATTAATTTTTTTTTAAAAAAAAAACCGGGTTGACCGGTTTTTTGACCGGTTGAACCGGTTGACCCGCCAGGTTGAACGGTTTATTTGAAAAATGGGTTTTTGAGGGTTGAACTAGCCGGATAGGGGACCGGTTCCCGGTCCAACCGGTTGAACCGGCCGGTCCGGTCCGGGTTTAATAACACTGGTTAATTCAAACCCAAATCCACTCAAAACCCAACTGAGCAGATCGATGGAGCTAGGTTGTCCAAATCAGGGAAATTTTTCAAAGCTTGTTAATTGATCACTTGAATCTCAATGCATGATCCAAAATTTAAGACTATTTTACCAAAGTAGGAGTAAATTACATATGATCCTAATTTTGAAGATTACAAAAAGTGACCGTTTTCAAAATTTCAACTTAAACTTATATATATATATATATATATGTCATGCCTGCCAAAAATCATAAAACTGACTGCTAAAAAATGATAACATTTTAAAGAACAAAACAGTTATAATTTTTCAAAGTTACATTTTTCAAAAATCAACTGTTGGATCACTCTGATTTTTGGCAGGCATGACATAAATGATAGGAGTATCTAATCCAACGGTCAGTTTTTCAAAATTTTCATCGAAGTGGCTCTACAAGAGGGCACCTGATGTATCTTGCATCAGGTGCACCTGATAATAGCACCTGTATATATATTTATGTATATATGGAACCACTGGTTGATATGTTGCTGATCAATCAGCAATATATTAGTGGGTTTAATTTAAATTCAACCAAATGGTTAAAAGTCTCGCGCTGTGATCGAGTCAATCAGTTTGAAAATTTGAAAACTGGATGAGGCTATATTGATTTTCTTATTGCTAGAGCATCTTTGAGCTGGGATTACCAAAATTTGATATTGGCACTGAAATAGGTTACTCCAATGATGTGCTATTTGTGCAAGTCGGAAATACCAAAATATATATTACATTAATGCATTGGAGTACATGCATATGTACCAAAATTTGGCATTAATTGATGTCATTTGGTGCCATTTGAAGTGCTAAATTTTGACATTGACACATCAAATGGCATGTATGCATTAGAGATGTTCTTATAAGTTAATATGAAAAAAAAATGTTTATACCTTAGTTTATATATGAAGTTGATCGATTGAATAGATCTGCAAAAAAAAAATAGGTTTATTAAACAGTAGTAGAATATCCAATAGCCTTGTAGCCTAATAACATATATCCTCACATTTAGGGGAAAAATACTGAAACTGCATCGATATCCATTTGTTAACATTGGAATTTTGGGAATATGGATAATTTCTATCATTTAGAGGGAAAAAAACAACAGTAGAATAAAATTAAACAATATGAAGTTTGGGAATATGGATATTTTCTATTAGCCTTGTAGCCTAATAGCATATATCCTCATAATTTCTATCATGTAGTACATGCTAGCTTGGTAAAGTAGCTTATATATATGCTCAGTAAAAATACAAGAGGGTTGTTACTATATACTTAAATCACATGATAATTTGCCATGGAATTAAGTACAACATGAAGCACCAATTAAGTGATTCGAAACAACATATATACACAATGTTGCAAACGATAAAACATCATTTTTGACTTACAAGTGACTATTGCTTTGCCATGGCCCATTCAAGTAATAAGAGGTCGTGCTAACAAAGTTCCAACAAACTAGAAGAAAACAATATTGGTTCTGTACGTGACATCAAGTTGGGAGGGAGGAGAGTTTTTCCATTTAGAGAGAGAGCGAGAGAGAGACAGAGAACTTTCTTAAGACAACTTTTATTGGATGAACAACACAGACTGATGTCAAATCAGATCTACACAACCTGGGCTGATAATTGTTAAGTTTCCAACTTAAAAACCTAAGTTATTAGGTGGAGGTCCGAACAGAGCTTGGTTTGGCTGCGGATCATGTATGGTGCGGATTTTTTTTTTTATTTGGCCTTTTGGCCAATGTAAATCAAGAGTTTTGAAAAACCGACCGTTGGATTGAATATTATTCCTATGTACTACAGGCATGCCAAAAATCACAGTGATCTGACGGTCGATTTATGAGACACAGATTGTGAAAAATTTTAACAATCTGTATACAGTATACAAACTGTTAAAATTTTTCACAGTCTGTATATCATAAATCGACCATCAGATCACTGTGATTTTAGGCATGCCTGTAGTACATAGGAATAATATTCAACCCAACGGTCAGTTTTCAAAACACTTGATTTACATTGGCCAAAAGGCCAAATAAAAAAAATCTGCACCATATATACATGATCCGCAGCGAAACCAAAGTCGTCCGGAACATGTATATGAAATTATAACAAGTGTTTTATTTAGGCGATAAAGGATAGAATAGATTTTATTCTTCTACAATAATAACTTGAAAGTAGCGGCACAACTAAAATTTTATTTCATACATAGGCATGATTCTTCCCTCTACCATGCAGTATCTTTTTTGAAAAAGTTCAATAGCTGATAGTTCTGTCCATACTCTCATAAATGATTTTCAGTCTTTATTTCTTTGTCACGGAGACAACTATATTAACTATCTTGGTCTTCTCCATGCACAAATGTTGTGCCACATGCTTCGCATACCTCTCAAACAAATCGTCAATTATAGTGTCTCCAAAATGACTAGTCAGCATCGGTTCTGTAATAGCTCTTACACATTTTCCCAAGTTTTGCCCGCTACTATACTTATCAAAGATGAAATCTTTGTTATCAGGGTCGTCGTTGGGGTCCCAATTGATTTCAAAAGTTTCTAACTTATTGAGATTAAAGGAACCCTCCTCTTGAATTATTGTCTTTACTTCTTCCTTGAAGGGTGTATAAAAAGGAATATTGAAGGAATTAATGTCGGCCTCTTCAACAAGCCCCTAAAACCAAAGAAGATGATATGTTAAATCTTTGAAGCACAAAACAGCTAGTTTTTAAAGTGATGACCAGCACAAGTTTAGTTAGTTTGATTATTAGAAGGAAATGAAATAACCTCAGCCACCATGTCGAGAAGTGATTTCGTTAGCAGTTCCCAAACATAGCAACAATCTTTGCTAGAGGGATCTGCAATGCTCCTGCCCATGAATGTAAGACACATACTTCCTTTAGAAACTGTTTCCTCGGAACGTAAGCTTAGAAACATTGAGAAGTCCTTATGAAATTGCTCCATGTATGCTTTAAACACATTGGAAGGGCTCGTCTTCGCCATGTATATATTCCTCTTGTTATTTGAGAGTCCATCAGGAACCTAACATTTATTTACATATGTAAGGCTATTGCCACATTAATGTATTTATGTATATATGTAATCAGGGACATAGCCAGGATTTTACATGAGTGGAGCCGGTGTATCAACTAAATTTTTTTCTTGAAAATCCAAAATAGTATCCATATAGTATTAACAAAACATCAACAACTGAAAATATACAAAATATTCAATCAAAAGAAAAAAATTTCTGATTTGTTGTAATTTTGACTTGGGCTGATTTATATTTATTTGTTGCTGCTGTTGTTGTGATTTGGGCTGATTTATTGGGATGATTTTGTCTGAGTTGTATATTTTTATTTTTTATTTTTGGATTTGGGCTGATTTGTTGGGATAATTTTGTCTATTTTTTTTTTGGGGGGCTAATTTCTGTTAGAAGGGGCCAAAAACTGTGTTAGTAGGGGCCCAAAAATTATTTGAGTGGGGGCCAATTAATTTTTTATGCCTACTCTAGCCTTTTTTTTTAGAGCCACCAGGGGCCATGGCCCCCTTTGGTCCCCAAGTGGCTCCGTCTTTGTATGTAATAGAATTTTGATAAGGTAAGAATGTTCTTATCTAACTTATTGTTAGGCCACCCCTTTTGGGAGTTGTAGGATAGGTTTTTCGAAAAATCGGCCGTTGGATTAGACGATCTTCTTATGAATGTCATGTCTACCAAAAATTATTGTGATCCGACAATCAGTTCTCAAAATACGGTTCGTGAAACACTTTGACGGTATTTACCATTGGATGCAGTCAAATTTGTTTAAATATTAGTATTTTAAAAATCAATCGCTGGATCACAGTAATTTTTGGCAAATATGACATACATATGAAGATTATCTCATTCGACGGTATGTTTTTAAAATTACCTATTTCAATGAAAATGAATTAACGATAAAAAGCGTAAAAACGTTCTTACAAGATCAGCTCTGTATATATCGGCTTCATACATATGTGATTAAACTATAGAAAGAAAATTTAGTGTGCATGGTAAGACCAAGGTCAAGCCACATTGGACCCGGCCCCAGTTGTGAAAGTAAAACATGCAATATTAATTGAGTGAAAAAGCTAACCTTTGAGAGCCAGTGAAGACTGTAAGAAGAATGAATAAAGTGTACACTTTTGCTAGGGAAGAGCCTCTCGTAGAAGGAACCTGGCATTGCAGATATGAAACAAGGCCCCAACTTCTCCCCCTTGTATTTCTTAAGATCCTCATGGAAAGCTGGTAGAGATTTGAAAATGGTGTTGAAATCATTTCCAGGAAGATCATTTAGAAAGAATTGGAATTCAGGTGATTTGCGATTTATTTGCTGGCACAATGTATGAATGGTTTCAATAATTTCAGATATGGCCAAAAGGGTGTTGGGTCCTGAAGAGCAACCAATGTCTACCACTTTAAGACAATGGGAGAATGTGGAGTGCTTGAACATATCATCGATGGTGTCTTCTAGAAAAGTCCTCGCCTTCATTATCACTGTTTTCTGAGAGAGATGAACACATCAAATTGTTTACTACTTTAGGTAATTAAAAAAATAATAATAATTATATATCACCCGACACTTTAATCTAAAATTAAAAATCATCCTGACGTGTTGTGGTTAAAGTGGTATATGAAAAAGAGGAAAGCAGTTTGAGAGGAGAGACCTCACTTCTCAAAGCATGACACATCATCGTGGTTTTTAATTTCGGGTTAAAGTGTATGGTGCTATAATAGTTTTTTTTTTTTTTTTAAAAAAAAAAAATGAAAAGTTCATTCAACCTCCCTTTTTAGCCCATTTTCTTCCTCTCTTACATGCATGTCCAATCTAGCGAGGACAAGTCATTTTGAGAAACCGATAGTTGGATTAAATGTACGTTTCGCTTATACATTTCATATGTGCAAAAAATCATATTGATCCAATGGTCCATTTTTCACAGTTTTGAGAAAAATTGTGAAAAAATACAAATCATTGCCTATTTTTTGAAAATCATCCGTTGGATTAATATGATTTTTGCATGATAAAACAGTCAATTTCTCAAAATACTTATTTAAAGTTAGTCGAACACACTAGGGAAGCTAAACAAGAAGGTTGAATAGAATTGTTGATCGAAAATGTTTTAAATTAAAGATAGTATGTGTGTGTGTGAGAGAGAGAGAGAGAGAGAGAGAGAGAGAGAGAGAGAGAGAGAGACGTACTTGAAGGCTAGAATTATTGGCATAGCTAGTGGCTCCATCTCCCGCATTCATGTGAAGAACCTTTTCAACTGCCATGGCTTATAATTGGCTTCCCTGTCTGCAACCCAAGGTCTCTCGTCCCTTGTTTATAAGGCCATCTTAATTACTTTGGCTGTAATTTAAATATCAAATTTGATATTTCTTCATTCTTAATATTCTCTCAATCATTGACTTTCTTTTGATTGATTTCAATATACCTTGATCTCTTCCTTGATTGTGTTGTCTAGAATTTGATTTTCTTCATTCTTAAATCTTAATATTCTCTCAATCATATCATTGACTTTCTTTTGATTAATTTCAATATCTCTTGATCTCTTCCTTGATTGTGTTATCTAGAATTTGATTTTTCTTCATTCTTAATATTCTCTCAATCATTGACTTTCTTTTGATTGATTTCCATATCTCTTGATCTCTTCCTTGATTGTCTTGTCTTGATTTATTTTTTCAATAGCTAATGCAAACACACTCTAAATATTTTTAGAAATGTTGATGTTGATGGGCAACAGATAATTAGTTACTTATGTGAGCTACCAACAGATCGAGACGTGTTTTAGTGCATGCTTGCACATATTTGGCAGCTCATATATAATAGCTTTTTCCTTCAATTATACATATATGCTTCACTCAGATGACAGCTTCTCAAAGCATTAGACTTTATGGTCTTGGATTCGAAGCCCCCTGCTAATGCAACTTCCTGGCTTCTTCATTCTAGGTTTGTTCCATATTTCTTCTTATCTTCTCATACTAAATGATAATGTTCTGATATTATTTATTTATATTTATACTAAATATCAAATTCTCTTTGATATTTCTTCATTCTTAATATTCTCTCAATCTTCTTCCTTGATGTATTCTCATCATTGACTTTCTTTTGATTGATTTCCGTATCTTCTTATCTCTTTCTTGATTGTCTTCTTTAATCTTCTTTAATATTTCTTGATTTCCATATCTTCTTATTTTCTCAATCTTCTTCCTTGATGTGCTCTCATCATTATTGACTTTCTTTTGATTGATTTTCATATCTATTGATCTCTTCCTTAATTGTATTGTCTTGATTTATTTTCTTAATATTAGATATATATGAAATTATTTTTGAAAATTTATCTCTTCGCATATTTCAATAGAGTACCTATATTCAAATATCAAAATTTTCATACTATAAGTAAATATGGTGAAAGTTGGGAATCTAACTCTTGTCACAATCACATACTTCTAGTATGAAAATTTTGTCAACCATTCTATTATGCTTCAAGTTGTCTAGAAATAATTATTACACCCACCTTTTAAATCAAATGAAATTTTAAATTCCTAAAGCGATTTTAAGAAAAACTAATACAAACAACGTTTTGGCTAGTTAAAAATGAAGCACCCCTCTTTTTGAACAATGGTAGCTAGTTGAGGTCTTCTTCTTTTCTCCTTCAACTCTCTTATGCTAGGGAGAAGCGGAGGAAATGGTGTGTTTGGTATGGAGAGAGGGGGGGAGGAATCATGAAGGAGAGAAGAAAAGTAACTATTTTCACTTTTTCTTATCTCCCATTTTTGGACAGAGGAGTGGAAGCCGGGAAGGAAAGGGAGGGAGAGGGGAAAGAGGGGCGAAATCTCAATAATGCTCTCTTTTTTTTCTTTTTTTTTTTAATTGACAAAAATATATATTTTTTCATATACCAAATAAATAAGGGTAATAGTATATTAAATATTTCATCATTTTCCTCCTTTTTAGTACCAAATACACTAGAAGAAAGAAAACCACTTTTCTATCCATCCTACCAAACACATAAAAGAAAAGCAGGTCTTGTATCTCTCCCGCTTTCATACCTTCCTCTTTTCTATCCTTCCTACCAAACAGAGTATTAAACAATTGCAATTTTGTCGAAATTTAGCACAAATTTTATACCAAATTAAAGATTTCAAACCAAATAATATGTCAGAATCATACAATCTTAATTTTGTTGTTACTATGGGGTCCTGAAGCACATTGGGATTTTACTCGTTGGTGTCAATTACTCCGTGCAATTTTTTGGTCCGCTTAGCATTTTTCATCCTTATCTCTTCAAAATAGGGCCGATAGAGTAGCTGATGCTCAATAATCATACAAGAGGATTGTTACTTGAATCGTATGGCAATTTTCCATGGAAATTAAGTAGAACATGAAGCACCAATTTTTTTGATCGGAAAATAAACAAATTTTATTAAAGAACTAGAAGGAAAACATTAACAACTTCACACCCACCCATAAACAGAGCCAAGCCATAAAGCACCAATTAATAAAGTGGTTCCAAAAAGAGTCAATCTTCATTGGAAACAACATACAATGCAAGCGAAGCAAAGCCATGCCCCATTAAAACAGCATTTTTGACTTGAAGTATGTCTCAATTGATCATAGCCTTACAAGTAACTATTGCTTTGCCATGAGAAAGACCATGCATATTGATGTGCATATATTGTCTCCTTTGTGGATATATTCTCAGCTACAGGCTTTGTGTACCTCTGTAATTAAATAATAATCCAATAATTTTGCTAATTTTATTTTTGGTGTTTCAAATAGGACATAGAAATTATTTTCATGAAATTTTAAATTTCTTTTTAACCATAAATTCTTCTTGAAAGTATTGCATCCAAATGCATCTCAAAATTATCTTGCCTATCTCAACCTCTCATTCAAGTAATAAGAGGTCAAGCCTTACCCCTACCATCACAAAGAATCAACAAGCCAGGAGAAAACAAATTTGGGTCTGTGGCATTGAGTTGGGAGAGAAGAGAGTTTTTCCATTTAGAGAGAGAGAGAGAGAGAGAGAGAGAGAGAGCTAGAACTTTCTTAAGACAACTTTTATTTATTGGATGAACAACACAAAATGATGCTAAATCAGATGGCTTCACTTACTTTAACTCATAGTGCATAATCTGCACAATGTAGGCTGATACTAACTTCAATTAAAGTAGCGGCACAAGTAAAATTTTATTTCATACGCAGGCATGAATCTTCACTCTACCAAGCTGCATCTAGCTTTCTGAAAAAGTTCAACAGCTGATAGCTCTGTCCATGCTCTCGTAAGTAATTTTCAATCTTTATTTCTTTATTACGGAGACTACTATATTAACAAACTTGGTCTTCTCCATACACAAATGTTTTGCCACATGATTTGCATACCTCTCAAACAAATTGTCAATTATAGTGTCTCCAAAATGACTAGCCAGCATCGGTTCTGTAACAGCTCTTATACAATTTGCCACATTTTGGCCGCACCTATTCTTGTCAAAGACAAAATCTTTGTTATCGACGTCGTCGTGGGGATCCCAATTGACTTCAAAAGTTTCTAACTTATTGAGATTAAAGGAACCCTCCTCTTGAATTATTGTCCTTACTTCCTCCTTGAAGGGTGTATAATTAGGGATATTGAATGAATTGATGTCAGCCTCTTCAACAAGTCCCTAAAACCAAAGAAGATGATACGTATTTAAACCTTTGAATTACAATAAAAATTGTTGCTTAAGTGATAACCATCGCAAGTTTAGTTAGTTAATTTGATTATTAGAAGGACATGAAATAACCTCAGCCACCATGTCGAGGAGTGATTTTGTCAATAGTTCCCAAATATAGCAACAATCTTTGCTTGAGGGATCTGCAATGCTCCTACCGAGGAATGTAAGAAACATACGTCCTTTAGGAACTATTTCCTCTGAACGTAAGCTTAAAAACTTTGAGAAGTCCGTCTGAAATTGCTCCATATATGCTTTAAACACATTGGGAGGACTCGTTTTCGCCATGAATATATTCCGTTTGTTATTCGCAAGTCCATCAGGAACCTATCATTTATTTACACGAATAAGGTTATTGCCACATTAATGTATGTATATATAGAAGCAAACTCTTTATTTACTCTCCTGCCTAATGAAATATTATTATATTAATATGACAAAAAAATCAAGTGTGCAGGCAGGACCAAGGTCAAGCCAGCCCGGCCCACCTTTCAAATTGGAGTTCTAAGCTCGATCAATAATTAAGTAGACATGCATTGAGTGAAAATGCTAACCTTTGAGAGCCAATGAACACTGTAAGAAGAATGAATGAAGTGTACACTTTTGCAAGGGAAAAGCCTCTCATAGAAGGAACCTGGCATTGCGGATACAAAACAAGGCCCCAACTTCTTCCCTTTCTCTTTCTTAAGTTCCCCATGGAAAGCCGGTAACGATTTGAAAATGGTGTTGAAGTCATTTCCGGGAAGATCATTTAGAAAGAATTGGAACTCAGGTAATTTGAGATTCATTTGTTGGCACAATCCATGGATGGTGTCAATAATTTCAGATATGGCCAAAAGAGTGTTGGGTCCTGAAGAGCAACCTAAATCTGCCACTTTAAAACAATTGGGGAATGTGGAGCTGAACATATCTTCGATAGTGTCTTCTAAAAAAGGCCTCGCCTTCTTTATCACTGTTTTCTGAGAAATGGACATGATCAAACTGTTTAGTTTGGATAATTCCTTTTTTTTTTTTTTAATGAACATTTAAAATTAAAGCTAGTGAGAGAGAGAGAGAGAGAGAGAGAGAGAGAGAGAGAGTGAAGAAATATTATTCAGTGTCCCAGTTATGCATAACTTCCTAGACACAGAGTATATCGTGACAGGCACATGATGAGTGTTATGTGTATGAGAGAGAGAGAGAGAGAGAGAGAGAGAGACGTACTTGAAGGCTAGAATTATTGGCATAGCTGGTAGCTCCATCTCCTACATTCATGTGAAGAACCTTTTCAACTTCCATGGCTTATTAATTGGCTTCCCTGTCTGCAAACCCAAGTTCTCTGGGCTAGTATTTATAAGGACCCTTTTAACTCGGCTATAATTTAGACGTGTTTTATGACAAGAAAATGTTCTTCACAAGGCATGCATGTTTCATGCTTGGATAAAGATTGATCGAAATTTTCAGAATAAAAGGGCAGAGACGAGTACTTGTGGGGCCAATGGATGAGACTAAAGATAAAAAGAATTAACGCTTTGTTTGGCGTTAACATTGTTTTGTTAAGTTTTGGTTGATGGGGAGTTCACGTTTGCCGATCAAACTTTTACATTATCTTCCATTTGAGAATGTGCCTCGCGCTCAAAAAAGTTTACGTGAGAGTATGGATTTTTAGCCAATGTAAGTTGGTTTATAAGAAAAACCAGCTCCATAGAGCTAATTAGAGTGTGTGAATAGAGTTAATTAAATGTAAATTGGTATGATTTTTTGCCAAGTGAGTCATCTAGAGCTTTCACATGCTAAGCCGACATGGCCTCGCGCATCAGTTTACACATTGTAATAGTGTGAGCAGAGTAGAGTTCATAGTAGGATCGAAATTGATATATGCAATGTTATCAAACCCGAACTGGATCGGCCGGTTCAATCAGTTGAATCGGGAATTGGTTCCCTCTCCGATTGGTTTAACCCACAAAAATCAGGATACCTGACTTTAACTAAAGTCAGTTAAGAACACAAGCCCTTGGATTCTCATTCACTTAATGGATGATTCATCTCAAGATTCCAATCCAAGGCTTGTGTTCTTAATTGACTTTAGTTAAAGTCAAGTACCCTGACTAGAACATTCATATATATATATATATAGAAAAATGTTCTAGTAAGCATTTGTTGACTTTAAGCCAAAGTAAGCAAAGAACACAAACCCTTGGATTGGAATCTTGAGATGAATCATCTATTAAGTGAATGAGAATCTAAGGGCTTGTGTTCTTTGCTGACTTTAGTTAAAGTCAGCATTTGCTGACTAGAACACTTCTTTCTCAGGGAAAGTCAAAAATGACTGCCAAATTTCTTAACCCAGCAACCAAAATACGCCCCCAGCTAACA
>JAESVK010000430.1:940175-964154 GCA_017140935.1 Hamamelis virginiana | reverse complement strand
ATATATATATATATATATATATATATATATATATATATATATGCACAAAGGTTGAAAAGCATTCTCCACTGTCAAGAGATAAGAAAATATTAATATAAAAGTTACAAGATGATTGAATAGCATTTAATTTTCAAGAAATTTGCTAACGGATAAATGTTGAAAAGCATTCTACACTGTAAAGTTCCTATGTAATACAATGACACAATATATATATATATAGGTGCTATGGTTAGGTGCACTTGATACATCTTACATTAGGTGTTCTTTTGTAGAGTTATTTGCTGTGCAAATTTTGGAAAATTGATTGTTAGATTAGGTACCCCTATAATGTATGTCATGCCTGCTAAAAATTATAGTGATCTAACAGTTGGTTTTTAAAAAAACTGACTGATAAAAAATGATAACATTTTAAAGAACAAAAAAGTCACAGTTTTTTCAAATTGTATTTTCAAAAACCAACCGTTGGATCACTGTGATTTTTGGTAGACATGACATACATGATAAGAGTATCTAATCCAACGGTCAGTTTTTCAAAAAATTTACCGCAAGTAGCCTAAAAAGAGGGCACCTGATGCTTGCAACTGATGTAAGAAGCATCAGGTGCACCTAATTGATAGATAGATATATATATATATATATATATATATATATATATATATATATATATATATATCAATCCTATTGTTTTGCCTTTTGGGGGGCATTTCAAATGTAAGGACACAATGATAAAGAGGAGGTCACTAATCTTAAAATATAGAAATTAATGGAATCCTTGTATTTATCATAGACATGAGAAAAGCCATTAATTGTAAATTTAAACCCCCCCCCCCCTCCCTTTCCTTGTACTAGTGGTAGTTCGGTACACCTAATATCGACATCTCAACCAATTATGGCTTAACTTCTATACCCTTACGTCATGAACAAATACGTCATGAACAAATACCTTATTCGAGAAAACACGCAAACTCTTATATATATTTATACGAAAATGATCCCGTCACCATATGATTAGATAAGTTTATGTAAGCATGAAGTTTGTTGATAAATGTGGGATACATATTTCGAAAAACTGACCGTTGAATTAAACAATATACTTATATATGCCATGCATGCCAAAATTCACAATGAGCTAACGTCCACATATTAGAAATGTCACTAAGAAAAATTGTGACAGTTTTTAGCGCTCACAGTTTTTCCAGTCTATATGTTGAAATGTTTACATTGGATGAGGATCACCATGACTTTTGACATGTAACATCCATAAGTAAAATATCTAATCCAACGATCAGTTTTCAAAATATGTATCCTACAATTGTTTATAGGCTTCATGTTTGCAAAAGATACATAAGCATATGTTGACTAGATCGGGACTAGATATCTATATATGTATAGGTATATATAGGGAATTGATTGTAAGGTGCATTTTATGTAAAATTGCCTAAAATGACCGACACACGATAAATTATAAAATAGATTTAATTTTGACAATCGACCATTAAATCACAATAATTTTTGGCATGCATGAGAATGGTACATAATCTAACAATGAATTTTTTAAAATCTATATTGTAATATAATTGGTCGATCAACATACACAAATTATCTTATATAATTTTGCGTAAGACGCAACTTACAATACATATTGACTCCTCATATATATATATAATATTTTTTTCTTATAAAAGAATAACTTATGTATATTATTTAAATAAGATGTATAAAGAAAAAGATCCTTTTTATAGTGAAGAGTTCCAATAAGAGACTTAAAGTGTGAATCTTAATTAGAATCTCAACGAACTAGAGTGATATGATAAAAAGTTAAAAGTGTATGAGAAGAGAGCATCACCACTTGCACCTGCATTTGCGATTGATATGCTTTATATATATAATAATAGTTAACGTTACATTTCACCCCAAATATAAATAAATAAATAAATAAATAAAGATTGTAATCCTAATTAGGTCAGCAATGTGACGTAAGCCAAGTTGGAAAGCTCATCGCGACATAGTTGCATCAGAATTGGTAGGTTAGCTATTCCTTTTCACACTAAATATTTAATTCATTGATGAGCGACCCAAGAAAATATTATTTTCTTGACGAAGATCGAAAAGAATCGGCTATAAATAAATACCAAGTAGCAACTACTAAATCACCGCCTTCAAATTAAAATACACATACACACACAAACAAGCATGTGTACTCAAGCCTCAAGGGAAGAGATGGAAGTAATGAAAGTACTCCACATGAATGGAGGTAACGGAGAAGCTAGTTATGCAAATAACTCAATACTCGAGGTATCTCCTTTCTAATTATTTGTTATAGATTTCCCCCATGCTTGTTAACATGTTATATCAGTTATTTATGCATATATATTATTTTAACTAACATAATTGAATGATTTTTTTTGGTCTCTTTCAATTTTGGCATTCGATATATAGAGTAATAATCCTGTCAAAGTCGGTAAATAGTGTCAATGAGTAGTGAAAAAAAAAGCTTTGATTCATAATAGTATAGTCGTATTACATTCTTTCAATCTTGTATTGTCATGCCTACTTAAGTTAAACACACACACGCAAGGTCGAAGCAAGGAGTTTAGTCCAGGAGGGGCGAATTTTAGCCTCGTTTGGACTTGCTTTTTCTAAAATTATTTTTAGAGTTTAAAATTTTACTTGATCCATAGAGATGAGTGATAATCGCCTTTAGATAACTCAAGAAATATAAAATAGTTGGTCAAAGTTGGGGCCCCTAGCTTTTGCCACAATAATTTCTAGTTTGGATTAATAAATTAGGAGTTGATTTGGACATAACTCTAAAGATATATGCGAAAAGATGGCTCTCGAAAAATGATTTAGGCAAAGATAATACAAATGGGACCTTTAGTTGGTTGTTAGTACTTTATTTCAATTCAAAAAATCAAGAACGCTTTTGTTCAATTTTTTATCGTGTTAGTTTGAGGTGAAAAAAATTGCAAAAATTTATAGTTCATTGATGTGATAAATTATATTTCAGTTCAATACATTTCCAATTGTCCTTTACGAGATCTCATCTATTTAGAGTGTTGGGGTGAGGTTAGGGCATTTATATGGAGGGGAAATTTTTTTTTTTTTTTTTTTTTTTAAAGTGAGTTTTAAGAAAGAAAATAAAGGGGTTAAGACAAATTTTAGGAGAAGCAAATCCAAAATTTCAAAATTTTACAGGGTATTAAATAAAATTTTTAAAAAAATTGAGGGGGCCCAACTGCCACCCCTCACCCTCATGTGGCTTCCTCCTTGCGCACCCAAAAAAAAAAAAAAAAAGGATTTATTTAAGTTGATGGCATGGTTTGTGCAGAAGAAGGTAATATCCATGACAAAGCCCATAAGAGAGCGGGCCATAACTGATCTCTACCACAGCACCCTCCCAACGAGCTTAGCCATTGCAGACTTGGGTTGTTCTTCAGGACCTAATACGTTGTTGGTGGTTTCTGAAATTATGGACACAATCAACAAGATATGCAAGAAATTGGGCCATCAATCACCAGAATATCTAGTTTTATTGAATGACCTTCCGGGGAACGACTTCAACACCATTTTCAAGTCCTTACCAAGCTTCTATGAAAAACTGAATGAAGAGATGGGGTCAGGCTTTGGTCCATGTTTTGTCACCGGAGTTGCGGGTTCTTTCTATACCAGGATTTTCCCTAACGAGAGTTTGCATTTTGTTCATTCTTCTTATAGTCTCCAATGGCTATCTCAGGTATATAAATGTAAAGAGTAATGCTATATATACATATATAATTACCACAAAGAAGTGATAAAGGTAGTTTAATTTTGAAATTTATCAATGGCTAGTTTTGAAAATTCACAGAATTTTCTTTATGATGCATAGCATTTTTTTAGAGTAATGTTCTTATTACAGTGCATATACATTCACAAAAGTCAGCATGATGCTCATTTTGGGATGAATAATTTGAAAAACTGACCATTTGATTAGATACTCTTGTTATGGACGCCACGTTTGCAAAAATTTATAGTGATCAATGTCAACATCTCAAAATACAGACTATGAAAAATTCTGCCCACTGAAAACTGTCACGTTTTTCTCAATGATATATTTGAGAAATTCATTGTTATATCACAGTGATTTTTGACATATGTGACATACATATGCATAGTTTCTAATTCAACAATCAATTTTTCAAAATATGCATCCCACAATTATTTATGAGCTTCATGCTGACTTTTGCAACGCTCATAAGAACATTTTTGGCAGTTTCTATATGTTTTTGTTACTTAATTTATACGGAGTAATAATAATAATTAAAAGAAATGGTGTAATTACAATCCAAATTGCTCTATCAGGTTCCTAAAGGATTGGAAAGTAACAAAGTGAACGTTTATATGGCTAGTACTAGCCCCCCAAGCGTGCTTAAAGCATACTATGAACAATTCCAAAGAGATTTTTCGGTGTTTTTGAGGTGTCGTTCGGAGGAGATGGTGACAGGAGGACGTATGGTTTTGACAATTTTGGGGAGAAGAAGCGAAAATCGATCTAGCAAAGAATGTTGTTCCATTTGGGAGCTTTTAGCTTTGGCTCTTAATGAAATGGTTTTAGAGGTACACACTGCTTCACTCTATTTTAGACTTAAAAAGAATATATATGAACATGAATGAATTAATGCAGGGGCTGATTGAAGAAGAGGTAGTGAATAGTTTCAACATTCCTCAATACACACCATCTCCAGAGGAAGTAAAATCAGAGGTTGAAAAACAGGGATCATTTGCGATTGATCGGCTGGAAGTGTCTCAAGTTCACTGGAATGCTTATGAGAATGAAATTTGCCCCTCGAATGCCCAAAAGGATGGTGGATACAATGTTGCAAAGTGCATGAGAGCCGTGGCAAAACCCATGCTTGTGAGTCACTTTGGTGAAGGAATCGTTGATGATGTGTTCCGCAGGTACAAGCGCATTCTTTCTCATCACATGTCCATAGAGAGGACCCATTTCTTCAATGTGGTTGTTTCCATAACTAAAATAGGGTGACCAATTAAGACCGGAGACACCCATGCTGCCTTCAATATATATATATATATAGAGGCCGGTTACAGTGAGCGCTTCGCTCATTGAGCGACGCCACCAATCCCCAAACTAAGGAAATCAAACGGACATTAATGTACACTCACCGACAGCCCTCTGCACCTCTGTCAGCTACGCGCGTGGTGCTCTCATACATGAATAAGGAACCAACAGCAATTATGAGAGTTGTGGCTGACCCATTTTTTTATATAAATAATTTTTGAACCAATTATTTTCCTACACCTGTCAAATTTATTTTTTTATGCAGACCAATACAACAACAAATATCACCAGCCGCATTCATTCAGCTAGTGGCTGGCCCAACCACTATCCTTCAACTAGTGGTTGGCTTGTATTTTTTTAAAATCAATTTTTTAATTTTCCACCATGTGTCATTTCACTAGACAACCCATCACCAGCCGCTTATATATGCCCAAATTGTAACCAGTCGCATTCCTTCCACCAGTGGCTGGCCCAACCGCTATCTTTCAACCAGTGGCTGACCTTTTTTTATTTTTTATTTTTAAATTTATCAGTGGCTGCCATTCCAATATCATAAAAATATATTTTTTTTCTCAAATGCAATGGCTGGAAATTATATGCATGTTATTTTTAATTGTTATGCCCATATTCTAATGTACTAACAATAGAATAAAATCAACAACATGCAATATACAACAAAAAAAACAACTTCAATACCATTTAAACCATTGATCGTTTACATTGTTAAAAATAATAATAATAATAACATACATATTTTATATCCCCATACATCTTGATTTAACACACCATGTTACTCAAAATAACTTAAGTTACCAAAAAACTGATATAGATAACTTAATGCATCTGATTTGCATTTGAGTATAAGATCTCACAACATATCTAAAACTTAGGCTTAATCATTACATAATGCATCTAAGGTTTTACATAGAAACGAAGCTAGATTTCAGCACTTGTTTAATTGTTCTATTCTCGCTTCTCTAAACTTAACTTATGCATTCGGTTTAATATCTCATAACAGAAATTAACCACCCGTTTAGAGGCGAAGCGTTCCATTTCTATTATATGCTGGACCTCTTCCAAGGTTGTTTCTACACTGGATGAAGCTCTATTTCTATTAGACATATGTTCTCCACCAATATTTGATTGTTGCTCCGCTTGTTCCGGTAGCCACTTCATGAATCCACATCCGCATGTGTGATCATATATCTTCGAACATAATATGACACGATAATGTCAAGGTAAATTATCAATTTAAAAATAGTTTATAAGGAAATGTGCATACCCATGAACTCACTTTCGCCTGTGGACATATCCAAAAACGCCGACCAGCATTGATGCCTTTTTTTGCTGTCAGTACACAACATTAACTACTCCCACAAGGACAAATATGCAGTTCGTCTACCCATAGAAAGTAATCGCACGAGATTGGCCTGATTTATCCATCTTATTGGACTACAGTAACCAAAATTAATTCTCCATTTAAATTTATATATAATTGTATTCATAAAAAATGTCAGATGTGGATGATGTATTACCCAGAAAGGGCATCGATAGAATTCGCGTCTTGGATTTTTTTGAGTGTATGACACACTTTTCTCGCAAGGCCCGCGGCCACACCGACACATTGCACCCACCATAGTTGTAGCGAACGTACACTACTTCATTGTTTGTGACTCTCATTCATTGACCATTGTTTGTAACAAACAAAAGTCTTCCAAAAAAGCTCATCACTGCCTTTACGCTTCTTACTAGAACTCATGCGTGTACTGAATCTAACATGTTTCGCATAGTCATTGTAAAATTCATACGCATCTTCTATGCTATTGAAATGTTGACCAACGTATGGTTCATTTGGTGGTAGAGATTGAGATGAATCAGGAGCTGACGTAGGCAATGGATCCATTGTTCGTAAAATAAAAGCAAATGTCAAAAATTTTCTTCTTGATTACAATTGTTAGGGGATAAAGGATTTAACAATGCATGGCAGTATAGTTTAGTAGTAGAGATGCGTGGATTGTATTGATGTATTCAACTAATTGTAAGCAACATTTATTGTATTCGTACAATATGTCTTAAAGTGGATTAAGTACTATTTATTATTGCAAGTTACTGATAATCCTTCAAACCTGTTTTGTAATGATTGAGCCTAAGTTTTAGATCTTTTGTAAGATCTTGTACTTAAATGCAAATCAGATGTACTGTAAAAATGCTATTAAGCTATACTGATCATCTAAATTTAATTATAAAAAAATTCGAAATATGAAAAACAGAAAATGACACATCCACCTTCATTTATTGTAGTTTATAAAGAAAAAAGCAAATTTTGTAAAATATAAATGCCAATTTTATATAATTTTATATCACAATAAATTGTTGTTAATTTAAGGCAAATTGAACACAGTTGAAGGAAACTAAGGTAATTGACGAATGTGGTTGGTCAGCTACTTCAAGTGGGTGGGTGGATGACATTTATTTCCCCTTTAAAAAATTATTGTTCCCCATTTCCCCATTAATAAATTGTAGTTGACTGCCATATATGCATAGGCATAATGATGATAGGAGGTAAATGAAGGTAGTACAAGCAATCTTGATATTTTCCATCAACAATCTCAAACTCACACTGATAGTCAGTAATGAACTGCATACGAAAATTAAGTGGTAGAGATAAATCTATTTATTATGGCACTGGTGGTTGTCTTCAATATATCTCTCTTTGATTTGAAATTGGAATAATGCTTCTAATTAGAATTAAGTTGGCACAATCATTTTAAATCTAACTGACATGAGGTATGTAATGATTATGTGTAAGAAAATTGACAGTGTATGTGACTGCTGCTGTAAAAAGATTTTGGACCTTAAATATACAAATAAATGGGAGGATTTGGTATTTGGAGGGGTTTAAAATTTTAGTCACATTAATTAAACTGAAATGGTACGTGACTTAATGCGAATTGAAGTAAATAAAATGGTAATTCAATATTGATGTAACTTAATGCAATAGTATTTGCCGAAATGACTAATACCCACTCGTAGTAAATAAGACCCTTCATTTTTCCACTATAAATTTAGAACCATTGTACCTAGCTGCTCGTGCAAGTTGAAAGTTAAAAAAAAATTTAGACAGTAGAATATTGGTATGTGACTTAAGTTATTTTGAGTAGCATGGTGTGTCAAATCAAGATGTATGGGGATATAAAATATGTATGTTATTATTATTTTTTTTTACAATGTAAATGATCAATGGTTTAAATGGTATTGGAGTTGCTTTTTTTGTTGTATATTGCATGTTGTTGATTTTTTTCTAGTAGAATATAGGCATAACAATTAAAAAAAACATACATATAATTTTCAGCCATTGCATTTGAGAAAAAAATATATTTTTATGATATTGGAATGGCAGCCACGGATATATTTAAAAATAAAAAATAATAAAAGGCCAGCCACTGGTTGAAAGATAGCGGTTGGGCCAACCACTGGTAGAAGGAATGCGGCTGGTTATAATTTAGGCATATATAAGCAGCTGGTGATGGGTTGTCTAGTGAAATGACACGTGGTGGAAAATTAAAAAAATTGATTTTAAAAAGATACAGGCCAGCCACTGGTTGAAGGATAGTGGTTGGGCTAGCCACTAGCTGAATGAATGCGGCTGGTGATATTTGTTGTTGTATTGGTCTACATAAAAAAGTAAAATTTGACAGGTGTAGGAAAATAATTGGTTTAAAAATTATTTATATAAAATAATGGGCCAGCCACAACTCTCATAATTGCTATTGGTTCCTTATTTACGTATGAGAGCACCACGCACGTAGCTGACTGAGGTGCAGAAGGCTGTCGGTGAGTGTACATTAAGGGCCGTTTGATTTCCTCCGTTTGGGGATTGGTGGCGTCGCTCAATGAGCGAGGCGCTCACTGTAACCGGCCTCTATATATATATATATATATGATGATGATGTTGTAATATAGTAATAATGATGATGTTGTATTGTGGTAATAGTGATGATAATGTAACTATGTAAGTTGGTACTTTGGGTTTGTAAGATTTTCTTTCCTTAAAAAATTTAAAATCCAAAAATAAATAAAAATAAATAAATAAATTAAGGTGGTGAGATTTATATTAGATAAATAGCATTGCTCTTAACATATAACTCTACTAGGGATGGCAACACTACTACAAAAAAAGGATTAGAAGACAGCTAAAAACTGTCTTCATAGACATACGAGGACAGTTAGGAAACTGTCTTCCCTAGCCGTGTCTTCTAAAGTCCGGACCCTTTCGAAGACAGTTTTTAGCTGTCCTCATATCTGAACCTTCGAAGACAGTTTTTAGCTGTCTTCATATCTGCCTCTTTTGAAGACAGTTTTTAGCCGTCTTCATATCTATCTCTTTTGAAGACAGTTTTTAGCTGTCTTCATATCTGTGCATTTTAAAGACAATTAAAAACTGTCTTCGTATTGTGATATTTTAAAGATGGCTAAAAACTGTCTTCATATCTGTGTTTTAAAGACAACTATAAACTGTCCTTAAAAGCCACATTTTTTTTTTTTTTTTTACATTTTAATTGATATGATAACATGTTAATTTAGGCAACCTGTAAGCATTCCCAATAAACCTGTACACGTTTCTAATTGGTAATACAATGTATCAAAATTCCTATATGCATATAAATTGAGTACATACATAAAAGAAGTACTAGCAAACAAAATAAAAATATTTTCATTCACTTAATTAAGAACAAACATGTACCCCACATATACCAAAAATCAGATAAAAGGTATTGTGTTAAATTTAATTTGGAAACACTCCTTCCAAATAACATGCATATAAATAGCAAACAAGTGCTTTCAATTACAGACTCCATCCATTCAATTGAAGTCACAATGGATATGCATGAAGCAAGCTATCTAATTTTCATACCCCTTCCAAAAGTCTTTGCGCAACCAACTTTGCGTTTCGATGCAACTTAGAACCTATATATAAATAAAGAAATGCAAATTTCAATTCAATTATTCAAAGTAAGAAAACAATGACATCAATGGATTTCTAAATTAAAATAGTAGCATTTCATCCTTAGGAAAGTATGAAAATAAATAAACTTGTTTTTCGAGACGAAAATCCAGCAGAATTTCATCTATTTTTGCAATATTCCCAAATTTTTACCTGTCAAATTAATAGTATATAACACTTCTATAATTATATCCAAACTATATTTCAATCATATGGCGCCTTCCACGCCTCCCATATCATCAGCAACCAACAATCACCAAGAGAAGTAGAAATTAATACATATTAGATAAGAGGGTTTATACCTGAAGATGAATATATCTTCAATCCAACAATATAGAACTAGACGGCACAAAATTTGTGTTTCCAGCATTGCAAAACGGGGTTTGACTTGCACGTACAGTCTCAACTACAATATCAAATACACCTCTATGAGTATGAAATATATAATAAATTTATATCTCAAACGATATCACTATCATGATAGTCTCATGCACTTGATTTTTATGCACGAGACTATCATTTTACTTGTAAATAACATGGTCTCGAACTAAATTTTCAAAACATAATACCGATAATTTGATTTTTATTTATTTTTTGCTAAATGATAGAAATACCCCTACCCCAAGCCCCTAATATTAACAAATGGGTATATGGGCATGCATGCATTTCCATGTGCTTGAACCCGAGTCCGAAACCAAGATCTCTCCCCTGAAAGTTAGGATGCATGCCACTAGGCCAACAGTTGGCCAGAATACCCTATAGTTAAGTATCTAGAATTGTAGACATTTCAATATTTAGAAAAATTGGACTTCTATACAATTTTTTAATACAATTTTTTAATACTCTATAAAATATCTTTTTAAAATTTGGCCCAGTCTAAAATACTCACCAAACCCAAAATTCAAACCCTTACACCTGCGGGCATCCATCCCCATTTTCTACCACTGTACTTCTCAGATCTTCATTACAGAGTATGTTCTAGCTTAGTAAACTAACTGATGAACTAATGGCACAAGATAACAGACAAATTACTAGAGAAGGCAAATTGTTCCAGGGCACATACCGCCTTAGCTTCCATGTATTCGTTCACAGCCTTGTGATAAGAATAAGAGAACTTCACCTCTGGGCCCAATTCAGGGACAATGAAATGGCTGAATCAACAAATCACCCGTTGTTCAGTATATCAATTTATACAATCTAGAAATTATTATAGTGGCATTGTATGTGAACATGAGTGATCACTTACTAGTTGGTGTCAAACCACTTGGTCATTTCCATAGCAGGTACAGAGGCATTTCCTCTGGCCATGGAGAAGTAAGTGTCGAATCCAATCTCACCACCGGTTCAACCATATCTGGGTGGAACAGCCCCGAGCATTGCTGTGGTGTCAAGCACCTGGTCATAGTAAGAGAAAGTGTTGTGCTGTGTTGCCAAGCATTTAGAGTCTCAACTTTATAATTAGAGCAGGTTCTAATAAAGACCCATGCTTCACCATCTCCCAGATGGGACTACTCTATGCTCTTCCAGATTGACTGCTGTGGTGTGGTTGAACAATTTACATTTTACTATTTTTCATGTAGCTATCAGCTCTTGGATTGAGTTTCAAAACAACAATATTGATAGAACCAAAGAAAGAAAGACGTTACTCTGGGGGAATATCTGGTGGAGAACCTGCACTGCCATAGGCATATTCTGGCTTGCAAGTGATTTTTACAACCTCCCCAACCTGGAAGAAGCAACAATAATCACAGTGCCCTTTCCAAGCTCAAAGGAGAACACAGTATTATCTTCATGTGTAGTATCGAAAACATTACCAGTTTCGGCTAGAACGCCTTCATAATGAACTGCTCCACATAAACAAGTATATTATAATGATAATGAATCCATGATAAAGGGCTGCTGTTTGGACTCCCCCTATTTTCCAATAGACAACTTCCATCTTAAACAGCGCACTGGAAAGTTAAGAGTTGCCCTTTTATGATAGAATATTTTACAAACAAACCAGGGAAAAAAAAGAATATACAAAAAGGACTGCCTTTAGGAGTAATTTCCCATTTGGAAAATAAATAAATAAGGGTGCCCGAATCAGCTGCCCTGCAATATTCATGTTATTCATATTTAACAGTCATTAGCAATTAATGACCCAAGTGGCAGGTTCACAACTACAAGGTAGTGCTATCCTGCAGAGTTAAAATGCAAATTAGCGTGTTCGTTGTTCAAATATCCTAAACCAAAAGACTATATTTATGCCACTTGATATATTAAATATTCTTACAAAAACAATAACATATGTTATTATTAGTATGCTTAAATGTTCCAATGATTTTCTTTCTTTCTTTCTTTCCTTTTCATTTCTTCAAGGAACCTTATCCTTTACTTTTCGTATCATTACATATCAGGCTGTCAAGCACAAATGCACATGTACCAAGTCTTGAGAGCAGCCACTTTGTGCGGAAAGTATTGAAGGTTACGACTGTATCCAGCTCACCCATCCAAACACCTGCTTTTCTGGGACCAACATTGGGGAATGGCCCAGTTTTTTTAAACATATCGGCAGATATTACATCATATCACCGATAACAGGACTAATGTTGATACAATAAATCATCAATTGGTGGCTAAAGGAAAGGCATGTTGAGGTGGTTGTGTACTCTACTTGTCAAAGGCAGAGCTGAACCAACCCCACCCTAAACAATACATGAGGTGGTGTAATGTAATCGGTGAAATGCTAATAATTGGAACAATCATACGAAAGTGACTGCAAAGTCAAGTGCCTAGCAAACTTATAATGTGTTCTTTTAAAAAAATAAAAATAGAAAGAGAGAAAATAATGAGAGAGAGAGAAACAGAGCAAGCTTCTAGCCATCAAATCAAGCCACATCTATTCATAATTCACTATATTCTCGACAAAAGGGAATGTGCCTAAACCAAATATGCACCTTTATGCAAAGCTTATTTCCATAATCATGTAAAGTAATCTGTCACTATACCAAGAATTTTCCAATGTTAGCTATATGAGCATACCATCAACAAGAGGAAGGTTCTCTGTTGGACCTATGGCATCAGTTTTGGCTCGCCTTACTATTGTTTTGATGACACCTCCATCCCCAGTTAAATCAATTGCATTACCCATCGCTTGAAAAGTTTCAAAAGCCTGTTGGGCATAAGCAAAAAGTACTAAAGAGGCAGTGCATACAAAATTTCAAACCTTTTCAAATCCAAAGAAGACATCGAACAAGCCCATGTTCTTTGGTAGCAAAAACAGATATGAGCAATGTTATAGTGAAACAATCATAGTCTCATGCATAAAGCATCATATAATAGCAATAACATTAACCAATATCCACCATGAATGATAAAATAAAATCAAGGATTTGTATGACAAGTTTATAGACGCATTAATCAGTAAGAAGGCCATGTGGGGATCCTAGATTTCAAAATGGAGGATCAAACATTTCTCAACCTGGGGATCCTGTTTTTCTCTCTTTTTTATTTAAAGATTCTTTTGAAACCAATCGATTAATTGGCCCATAAAAAAATTTAGAAAAAGGGGGTACGGTTGAAGATGTAAAGTTTTTCCTTTTTGTTATCAAAAACCCATTTCACCTCAATTCAAAATCCCGACTTGTTCTAGAAAAACTGATATCTTTCAATATAAAATTTTGAAGAGAAAGTGAAGAAATTAAGCTCCAAGTCACAAGAATGATGTAACGGATACCCCATTTCAATTCACTCTTCAAAATCTCTAATTTTCTAAAGAAACTTTCATGCTTGTTGATATATATACATATCATCAACATTGCATTCTCCTCTCCCCAAAGTTTCTGATAAATATTCACCAAAAGTTCACATATTTCTGTTGAAGTCACAAAATGTTCACAAGAAACTGACGTACATATCACAAAAAGTTGCAAACTTGTTAATTAATGTTTCACAACCCATTTTAATTCACTGTTCAAAACCTCTGAAATGCAAACTCATCCTATCTTTCAAATCCACAATATGCTAAAGAACATTCACAGATTATATTTTTAGGGTTTGCAGACAATAACTGGTGTTGGCTACTGCAAGTGGGTTGCTTCTCAAACACAACTTAAGTAACACACACACACACATATGAGACTGAAAAGATTATTCCTTTACCTTTCTTTAGGAAAGGCAATATAAGTTGTGTGAAACATAAGCTTCACAAAAGCTACTAATATTTTCGGATCAAATCTATCAAATATGTTCAACTCAATTGAAAAACAAACAATGAAAGATTCTCGAATAGAGAAAATCTGATCAGCAAAAGTAAATCAACACAGCTAACCACTCACAAAAAGAGATGCATAAAACCAACATAATATTAAAGCAAATATTAAATATCAAAGATGGGAAATCTCAAGCAAAGGATAATTCGAGGGTTACTTTACTTCTCTGTTTATTTAACTTTGTATAGCTTGTAGCTTTTGCAGGGAGTTCTTCGAGCATGAGAGCGTATGAAAACTCTAAAAAGAAGAAGAAAACAGAAAGAAGTAGGAAGTGTGGTAGAAAAAGAAGCAGCCAAAGAAGTTAGAAAGCAGAAGAGGAAAGAGCAGAAACGAACAGAGCAGATTCTTGAAGCTATCATTACAAAAATCAGCCCAATAATGAACCAGAAAAGAGTTAAGACTGACAATAACGCAACCATCTTGAAATAGCAACTTCTAGTGCCCCCATCTTGAAATAAGTGTTATATCAAAACCAAAACATCTAAAGCTCAGTTTGGATTTTGGAAAAACAAAGAAAAATTCTAAAAATCACATTAAAATAGATTCCCCTAAAGAGTTCCATCCCTAGCTCCTACATCTGTACTCATTGTGCTTTGTACCTACCATGGTTTGAATGGTAACAAGAAACAAAATACACAGTCCAAGGATGTTGCAAAGTCTAAAATTGGCTGCTTATTTAAGTTGCTAAGTAAATGCTAAATGGCTCCCCAAGGAGGTGCCATGAATGTGTGCATCTTTTTTGACCACTAGCAATATCTTAAAAAGCCCCACAAAGTAGTCACCATCAGGAAAATATGTCAAATGTCATTATAAATGAACTGTTTGAAAATTTAAACTCAACATTGCAACAAAATTGGAATAATGGGGCAGGACAGTCACCAAGAATAAAAACAATGACAATACAAAAGTGTTATCTTGACCATCTGTAATCAGAGGAACGACTGCCCCAGCCTGCTCATGCTTAGTACATGCATATCATAGTTTCAACTCACCAAAATAACCAAACTACATAAAAATGAATACTTAACATCTAGCGCTTGGGGTTGTAACTTGTCCACTTAGTTTTACTTCGGTCAAGTCAACAATTGACTAATTTGAGATACTCTTCATTCTATAGCTAACCCACAGTGAAAAATTTTGAACAGAGTTTCAAGGAAAGCCCAACTTCTCAAATCATGGTTGTAGGGCACTGAAAACAAAAAATCCTTTTTACCTTGACTTGGAGTTGAAGAAATTTGACATATTCAATTATTTCATCAAGCATAGATGCCCTGTCTGTCTGCAGAAACAAGGATGAAGTCAGCCCTATTGAAAGCTATGCTTATATATATTTTGAGTTCATAACTTGATAATAATGTACAAAGCTCCAGTTTCAACCTGAAGATTAGTCTTTCTATTTCCAACTATGGCATTCAGTTTTTATTTATTCATATATTCTGTTCTTGTAAAATAAGTAACTCCAGCTTTCACAGACATATTTGGGGCAACGACTTCATTAAATCAAGTTGACTGACAGAAATCCAGGCAATTTCAATTGTGATGGAGTCAGTACTCAATTTGTGCTATCAGAACCAAGTTTCTTTACAATTAGATTCTAATTTTTGAGCCAATACTACATGACAGCATTTGATCCAACTAAACTAGAGTGGTCACTCAGAATCTAGCAGGGCTCAGGCAGCAAGATATGACAAGCCGAGTTCTTGTAATATCCCATCTTTGATATTACGGATGCCATCATGCAAATGAATGTCTTAGCATTTTGCCTAAATCCCCAAAAATATTTTAGGGTATTTTTGCCTAAATCAAGAACTTGCATTATCTACTCTTATTTGCACAAGATTTCACATTTTGCCTAAATCCCCAAAAATAACAGAATAAAATCTCAATAACATACAAGAACTCATTGCTACAAATAAACTCAATACATATATAACTATGAGCTTGCATTAGCAACTCTTATTTGCACCAGATTTACAACTGTGCCAAAAACCCCCATGAATCCAGAATGAAGAGCACAAAATATCAATAATTCAAGAAGATTTTAGGGTTTCAGTCCTCCCTACCGACCTGGATTTATGTATCGTTACAGCCTTCTCTTATTTGCTTCTTCCCTTCCTCGAATCCATGTGTTTGTGACATGGAGAGATGGCAGAGTTCCAAATTTTAAACCTTACCCCAAATCAGCAGAGTTCCAAATCACAATCACAAGGATCATCAACAGCAAGAAGATAAGAATGAAAGAGTCGAACTTGAGGAGGAGCTAAGAGGCTGGGGTGGCAGAGAGACTGTTGCTGAAGGAGAGCTTGCTGCATCAAGGCTGGGGTGACCTGCGTAATGGGTGAGAGGTCGACAACACTAACGGACGGCAGCGTGGGCGTGGGAGAAAGAGAGCGGAACTGCACCTTGGGTAAGGACGGCACCAGCAGAATCAGGCCGGCGTGAGTCCGAGAATCAACAGCGGCGTGAGAGAAAGAGAGAGAGAAGAGGAAAGCTTCCGTAGAGATAGAGAGAGATAGGGGATTAGGGATTTTGAAATGAAAAATGAGAAGATGGCTATGGCGCGGCAGCTTAGCGGGAAATGAAAATGGACATTGCATGTCCTTACGGTGTCGTTTTAATTAGTCTAGTCTAAAAAAAATCTCTTTTAAAAATTAAATGTCCTTATATTTAACCCATCAAAGACAGTTTTCAAGTAACTGTCCTTAAATAGTTTATAACGAGGACAGTCAATAAAAACTGTCTTCTTTTTAATTTTGCAAGGACAGTTTTCAAAACTGTCTTCTTTATACTGTCTTCTTTGACTATTATTGTAGTAGTGCAACTTGTCCCAATCCCTCGGGGCCGCCCCTATTATTTTTGAATTTTTTGGGGTACGGGAAAGGGATTGGATTAAAAATATTTGTCCCGCCGTGCGCAGGGCAATGACGGGTTTACAATGCCCCGCTTCGTTACCCCGCCCCGCCCCATTCCCACTTATATAAATTTTATATTTAAAACATATAATTTTGTATGATTCATAAATTATATTTTATATATTCTATTATATATAATATAGAATTTAAATTATTAATGATAACCTCCTAACTTTTATGTCCCTCCCATCAATTTTAACCATTTTTTAATAATATTAGCTACTTGATTTTCTTCCATCTCCGTAATCTTATTGACAATCTAATATTTTATAACCATTTTTATATATTTTATATATAATAAGTCAAGTCTCCCTTATTATGTTGAGTTGGTTAAATCTCTCTTTCTATTCAATTATTCAAGTTTTATTTCCGTTTAGGATTATAGGATCGATGTTGTTATAAGTTGTACTTTACTCAACTATATTGTCTATGTGTAAGGTAACCTCTATAGTCTACAATCTAAAGGAAAAAACACAAAATAGGTTTTGAAAAACTGACCGTTGGATTAGATAAACTTCTTATAAATTACATACTCGTCAAAAATCAAAACGATCCAACAGATATTTTAAGAAGAAGAAAAAAAATAATATCTTGATAAAATTTGTGACATTTTGAAGAATTAAAATATTATAATTTTTCATGAACATTTGTCATAAATTGACCATTAGATTATTATGATTTTTTGCAAACATGAAATTCATAACAATTGTATTTAATCCAACGGTCAATTTTTCAAAATCTTTTCTACAATTGGTCCTACGCACACCACCTTATCCATAGTTTGACATATGGTTTGTCATCCAAAATAGAATAGGTATTTTGATAAACTAACGATTGGATTAAATTATATGTGTGTACACATAACATATAATATATACAAAAAATTACATTGATTAAACGATTAATTAAAAAAAAAATCATATTTTTGAGATTAACTACAAGAAACTATCTAAAATTGTTATAATTTTATATACATAATTCTTGTTTTGAAAAATTAGCCATTGGATCAATGTGATTTTAGGCATGCATAATATATATAAGCAAAATATATCATCCAACGGTTATTTTTCAAAATATCTAATATAATGCTTGCTTTTTCAAGTGGATCCATTTGAAGGAAATATTGAAAGATTATTTATTTTAAAAGTATATTACAATTAAGAGTCGTTGAAAAATTATTTATTTTAAAAATATATTACAGTCAACATGTAATTTAGTGATTTAGACTCTTAAAATACAAGGTTTTTAGTTGATTTAATGGATTCAAACCTTTTTAAAAGTATATTTAGTGCATTATATTTTAAATTTAGTATTGAAATTGCCGGGACTGGAATTTCCCACCCCTATGGGAATTGGGAACGGGAACGGGGACGGGACGAAAATAAAATTACATATCCCATCATATATAAAGCAGGAATAAAAAATAATTTTATAAGCAGGAACGGGAAAGGATGAATAAAAAACCGGACCCGCCTCGCCGTTTCCATCCCTAATCCCCATCACTTTGAAGCAAATATCCAATAGATTTAGATGGAACCAGCATAGCTCGATCTGAAGCTGTAGTCCATTGCCACATAGATTAATTGCACATGTTGTCACAAGGATGACTCCTGAACTACGCGGTGGGTTATCTACTGGCACATGGATCACATAGGTTGCCACGTGGATAACTCATGAATTGCTAATTTGGTTATTCATTGCCATATGGATGACTCGTGAATGACATGTTCCGGCCGTTACCCATTGCCACGTACATAATAATTGCCTAGGCTGTCGCACATATGGATGACTTGTGAATTGTACGGTCAGCTTAATCTCCATATTAATTAGCCCAGTTTTTATAGCTCATCCGATATTTTAATCCGAAATTAAAAATTATTTTAACGTATTGTGATTTGAGTGGTGTGTGAAAAAGAAAAAAAATAGATTGAGAGAAATGATCTCACCATACAAAGCATGACACATCAGGATGATTTTTAATTTTGAATTAAAGTGTCTGATGGTACTATAATATTTTTCTTTTATAAGTTGATTGGAGGCCATAGAGAATATTTAATCATTCACCCTTAGTCATAATTTCTAGATTAATTAGCACTGTTTTTAACAGTTGATTGGCGGCCATAGAAAATATTTAATATTTAATCATTCACCCTTGACTACGTACCAACACCATCAGAAAATAATTAATTAATTAGCTATAAATGCAAATAGCTAGGTAATTAACAATTAGTAGCAGCCACTAATTAAACAAGATCAAAATATACACACACAGAGAGCACGAACTCAAGGGCAGAGATGGAAGTAATCAAAGTAGTCCACATGAACAGTGGTAATGGAGAAACGAGTTATGCAAACAACTCAGTACTCGAGGTACGTTATCTCCATTTAATTTTTACATGCATTAATTACTTGAGCAAGGTTTGGGGTGTACTGATTTAAACCTCAAGGATTGCTCTAGAGTCAACGTTCAATTCACCACACAAACTTTAATGGGAAAATGATCAATAGGACCCTATGTAGGACCTTATTTATTCAGTAGTCCAATGAATATGATTCTATACCAATTGCCCCCTATAGGTCAAATTTAAAGTCAACTTGTTGATATTATTTGTCTATTATATCCCCTTCCTTATTTTTAGCAAGTTGTTTATTATACCATATTAATTGATGGTTATTTATTTGAATCATATGCTGAATATTGTTTGGATATGGTAAGTTATTTTTGAATTTGAATTTTGATTTAAGATTATTTTCTGTTTGCCTCATCATCAACCAGAGTATACATGGTTCGAAATCCATGTATACATGGTTCGAAAGCCTTTCTATGCTTTGTTCATTAATTTTTTTTTTTATAAAGATAATACATCATGTATACATAGTTAGCTATGTGTTTTGCAATCACATGATTTTGGAATAAAAATTGCAATTGCCAAAGGAAATAAACTTATACATGACTCTTTTGTGTTGTTTGCCTTGATTGGGTTGGAGTGGGGTCTTGTGTGGTTTAGGTTTTTAGAATAATTTTTGTTGGGACTGTTATGTGTACATGACTCTTTTTATTTATTTTTTTGGTTGCCTTCTGCGGATTGTAGTAGGAGCATGGGTGGTGTGTGATTTTTTAAAGAATCATGTATACATGTTTCTTTATTGTGTTTTTATTTATTTATTTATTTATTTATTTTTAAAAAAAGAGATAGGCTTTGGCTTTGATTCATGGGGTTTTTGTATAAATGAGATAGTCAGTTAAAACAACTAAAGAACCAAAACAAACAAATATACATTCATTGTTGTTTGGCCTTTTTTTAAAAAAAATTATGCCAATAGATGAATAATTTTATTCAAAAGAAACCAAACTCGATAAGGAAGCATACAACTAGGTCCTCCTCCAACACTGGCATCTTTGAATGAACATCTTTCCATGACAAAAATTACATAAAAACTAAAGTAAATGTTAACAAAACATCAGTTACTCCATTGAGAGACCTACAAACTGCTCTTAACTCCACTTGCATCATTTTCATTTTTTCCAAAACACATTAATCAACCACCACACTAGCATCTCCCTCCACTACAATGTGTTGAAAGCCCAACTCAATGCCAAATGCCAAACCTGCACAAATTGCTCAAGCCACCACTACCGGTGCGTTGTCCATATTCTGCACACACACAAAACAAAACAAAAACAAAAAAAAACAAAAAAAACAAAAAAAAAAAAAAACCATAACTCTGCCTCACAAAAAAAAAAAAACAAGAGTCTCATTACAAATCAAACAACAAATTAATAGAAACAAAACTCTGAGAGTCATATATATATATATATATATATATATATATATATATATATATATATATATAAAACTTGAATATACATGAATCTAACCCATGCTAAGATCTCATATACAATGTCTTCATCCAAGTATGCAAGGATTGTGCCTAAGCCTCCACTAGGACTGCGCTATCCATATATTCTACAACAACCCAATACATAACACTTCCAACAACCCAAATAAACCCAAAAAAGGGAGTTTTGTACCAAGATTTGTATCATTTATAAGTGAAACAGTGGCATTTAGGTTCGATATGAAGTTGTAAGAGAAAGTTGGCTTCTTTTGTGGATACATAATTGTATGGGTTTTCCTGTATAGTTACATATAGAGAAGAAAACAAATTAGAAACACATGCCAAGTTTACTATTTCATTCTAATGTGCACATAAGTACACGAACTCAGAAAATCATAGAGACATAACTCAGCCCAAAGTTCCCAAAGCTCCAAAGACCCTACCCATTTTTATGTAGAAAAGGAAAGAAAAAAAAAAAAAAAAAAAACCATGTACACATGACTATGCGCATCAAAATACCTATGCAAAGTTTCAATTTCAAACCAAAACATTCGAGGAAATAAATCATGGATAGACAAAACTATTAAGCTTTAAACGCATTCCAATTGACAAATCTCAAACAAAATAGAAAAATGAAGAAGCATGTACACTAATTGTTATAACAAAACACAAATAAAGAAAAAATATATAAACCAAACAAATCCAAAAAACCCCACTGTGTGTACTCATGTATATATGACTACACCAACCTAATAAACCCCCCTAAAATGCCATAACAAATCCTAAACTCAGTCATGTCCCAAAGTTCCAAAGTCCCCACCATGCATAACCCCATTGATAGTCATGTCCCATTAGTATCAAGTTCCCAATATATTTTCAAAAACTCATTTAACACAAAAGTCACATTTCAATCCAAACAATCAAAGTTTTTTTTTTTTTTTTTTAAATAAATAAAAAAATAAAAACACAATAAATAAACATGTATACATGACTCTTTGAAAAATCACACACCACCTATGCTCCCACTAAAGATCATAATTTTTCTCAATAAATATTCACAAAAAATATAAAAATTCGCGTGTAGCGGATAAATCCAACCTTAATTTGAACTTAAAAATATGTATACATTTAACCCAAACGTGTATACATCTTTACATTTAACCCAAACATGTATACATCTTTTGGTGGACCCGAAATGAGTATAAGCTATGATGTTACTTTATTCCGAGATATTTTGTGATAAAATAAACAAAAATCTCATGTAATCCCCAAAATCGCATGAAAAACCATAAGATTTTCAAAAAAAATCAAAACTTTCAAAACCTATTGACATAAAGATTAAAACATTTCACAATGTCGGTTCCAGAAAACGCAAAAAAAAAGTGATTTATGTGAAAACCCAACAAGAAATATGAGTTATACAAAATGTATACATTGGTATACACATGTATACACCGACCAACAGTAAATTTTTTTTCAAAAACCCATTTTTAAACCACAAAGACAAAAAGATTAAAACTTTCTAAACCTAATGACATAAAGATTAAAAATTTTCACAATGTCGGCTACTGAAAACGAAAAAAAAATATTGATTTATGTGAAAACCCAACAAGAAATATGAGATACACAAAATGTATACACAGTATACACATGTATACACGATCAAATCACAAATTTTTTTCAAAAACCCATTTTTGAACCACTAAGACAAACAAAGGAATGCAAAATCCCAACAAAAAATCGAAACAAAACCGAAACAAAAGGAAAAAAACCCAAATACTTACTTGTTTTCGCCGTCTCTATCTTCTTCGATCCCCTCCAAAACCACGTTAGATGGTCTCTTCATTGCCCTTTTTTTCTTGATCGTCTTGTCGGGGTTCTAAGGCCGTCGGTAGCTGGAACGAAATGGGTTTTAGAAAGCTCTCGCCGACGGCATCTAGTAAGCGAGAATTTTTCTCTCCTGAATTTTTGGTTCGTGTAGTGTTAGTGGTCTTTCAATTAGATTTCAGTTACCTATATTTGCTGCAACTAAAAAGGAAACTGAAAATGGAAGCTCATTTTCGAATTTTAATGCATACATGTCTAAGGGCAATTTTGTCCACTCATACAAATTATTGCCGGTTTATATTAGCTGCTATGTAGGAGGGGCCTCTTGGTAAAGGCCTACTATATCAAGGTCCTTTTAGTAGAAAACCCAACTTTAATTTGTAGGAAAGTAATTAGTGAGCGAAATCTTTTCAAAAATAACAAAACTAATGAGATTATCATCTTCTGATTTTGATTTTAATTTTTATTTGTGTTATTTAATTTAATTTTATTTTTCATTCAACTTTCTTTATTTTGTTGATTTTGATTTTTGTTAATTGATTTTAGGCTAAAATAAAGGAAAATATTGCCTACCTAAAGTCTAAGATTTTTTTATGAGAGTTGACTTTTAATTTATTATTAAGTGCATTTTTGGCATTCTGAATTTTCAATGACTATTCGGTATTAATCTTTTAGGTGGGGCTTGATTTGATTATGTTGTATAAGCATCTTGTCATGTACAAGTTTAAAAACTTCCAGAATATTATTCATCGATGTCCCCAAGCGGCTCTTCAACGCTGCATGGACGCTCTCCACTCTATTGGTTGTCGTACAACCAAAGTGCATGTAGTGATCGGTCCATGCTGCCACAAAAGACTCTTTGAAGTCGTTCAACCAAGAAGACTTCAAGTACTCCAACGCCATTGGAAATTCAAAGAACGTCTCTTCCATTCTGTTCAACTAATAAACATACATCTCTTCATGATCTACATTAACTACATCCCACCATTAACATATAAAGGATGACCAATCTTCCCCCGTTTCAAATAACTTTTTGCAGTTTAGTGTTATGTTTCTTGAAATATGTCACCTACATATGAAATT
>JAESVK010000430.1:929206-940165 GCA_017140935.1 Hamamelis virginiana | reverse complement strand
GATCCGTAACAACAACAAAAGGAGTATAACATTTACCAATTGCGGATGATAGTTGCTCCAAAGCCCAACAATAATAGTACTCTCGCTCAAATTCCATCAATGCAAATGCCAAAGAGTAAGTGATATCCGTTGAGCTTAATCCAACAATCTGTAGTAGCGGCATATTATACATGTTGGTCTTGTAGGTGCAATCCATCAAAAGAACATGAGGAAAACATTTAACAAGTTTGATGGATTCGGGATGTGCCCAAAATATGCTCGACACTTCACTTCCGTCCTCCGAAGATTTATGCCTCTCGAAATATTCATTCTCGGTAACCTCTTTAAAGAGTTGTTGCACTACCGTTCTTCCCCCTCTATCCATTCTCTTCATCTTTGACAATGCATTGTAAATGGTCTTCTGTGTGGATGTATTATTGGAATCTTTTATCTTCAACAACCGAAGAATTTCAACAGCATTCACCCCCCGGACTTTAATTCATGAACATAATCCCACTCAGACGGGGTCAATCTTCCAACAAATTAGTGGCCTTCAAAATTGTCTCCCAACTTGTAGTTGTGTTTGTCTTCCAAAACGATCAAACCCCAAGCATCTGTGCTTAACATGATGCCCTTTAACTTAAAATGACAGTTGCACTTTTTTGTTGTCGCTTCACGCACATCTTTCTTTTTATTCTTAACAACATATTTCTTCAACTCCGGCAAGTGTGATTGAAACTTGCCGCTCTGCTCACACCCGTAATACACAACCGGTGTTCTATTATTCGTCTTCACTTCCGACTTCAAAGTAATGACCACAATACGATGTTCTTTACCGATGCTTCTTACATATATATCAAGCTCTTCAAGAGTAGCAAATACCTACAATAAATTGTATTCGACATGATTCAGCATCTAATAAATTTTGTTCATAGCACAATTTAATATATAAATTTCAAATTAGGTGTCCCGATTTACCCGTTTTGTAACAAAAAACTCGGCAAGATCAGCAATAGTTGGCTCTTCGTAGGGGATTATCTGCAACTGTGACTGCATGATATGAAATTAAGTTAAAAAAATTAATAATAGGACCTAACACATGAAAAAATAATTTTTTTTAAAAAAAGACCACATTCAGTATCCTACAGCCGAATATTTATGTTTGATATTCGGTTATATAGTGCCGAATGTAGCATAACTTATTCGGTTGAAGGAAAAATTTTACAAAAGTACTATTCGATGACCTAGTGTTGAATAGAAATATTCGGCATTAAATAACCGAATGGTATATCTTAGTATTTGGCAATACCAGGCCGAATGAGAATACGAACACAGTTTTTTTTTTTTTTTTCAATTTTCCGATCGAAAGATGAGTTTTTTTTCATTACAACATCATACCATAATGGTTATAAAGTGCTACTTTTCATGTTTTGAAGAAGGTTTAATCCAAAAATAATGTTTACCAAAAATATACAAACAAACCTAAAAATAAAGTGTTTGGGGTGAGTACAAAGTTAAAACTAACCTCTTTAAGATGTTCTTCCATGGTAGATGAGAAAACAATTATCACTATGAAAATCGTGTAGTAAAAGGACCAAGTTCAAAGCACCAAGTTCGAAGCCATACGTGTCTTCTTTGATGAGAAGTTGACGAATGCAAACAAACTCACGTACGCGGGAAAGAAACGGTTGAATGTTTTGTTTTGGTGATGGGAGTAATATGGTCATTTTATAAATGTTGAAATATTATGGGTTGCTTATAGTATTTCTGTTATGTAATAGGTTGTATTTAGTAAAGGGGTAAAATGGGTATATTAATTAAATTTTTATTGTGCTGCCTTTAGTAAAAATACAAATGGGTGGGTTGTATTTAGAAAATGGGCTGTCTTCAGTAAAAGGTGGGCTGCAAATAGCCCCACCCTAATCTTTTTTGGCTGGACTTTTGAGTATAAATCTTTGAAAATGATGACTTATGGGTAAAGAACCCTAAATTTTGTTTATTGACAATAGGGACAGAGCCAGGAGGGGGGGGGGGGGCAAAGGGAAAATGTGGATTTTCTTTAGAGGTGCCATTGGGAAATTATCATGTACTTTTATCTACACACACCTCTATATACTATATACTATAAGCACATTTGTGAGAAGTTGGGGGGAGGGGCCATGGCCCCTCCTTATCAAAGGGTAGCTCCGCCCCTAATTGGCAAGACGAGACAAATTGCAAATTGAGGGTCTCTTCTTATGCCATATGTTTTCCCGTAGTATATACGTTTTTCCATATCTTTTTTTTTTTGGGCGGCATTCAATATATGAAGTAATGATCTTATCAAAGTCAGTAAATACTGTCAATGAGTAATGAAAAAAAGAAGAAGCTTTGATTCATAATAGTATAGTCATATTACATTCTTTCATTCTTGTATTTGTCATGTCTTCTTAAGTTAAACACACACTGAAAAAAAAAAGATTTATTTAAGTTGATGGCATGGTTTGTGCAGAAGAAGGTAATATCCATGACGAAGCCCATAATATAGCAGGCCATAACTGATCTCTACCACAGCATCCTCCCAACAAGCTTAGCCATTGCAGACTTGGGTTGTTCTTCAGGACCTAATACAATGTCGGTGGTTTATGAAATTATTGACACAATCAACAAGATATGCAAAAAATTGGGCCATCAATCACCAGAATATCTAGTGTTATTGAATGACCTTCCGGGGAACGACTTCAACACCATTTTCAAGTCCTTACCAAGCTTCTATGAAAAACTGAATGAAGAGATGGGGTCAAGCTTTGGTCCATGTTTTGTCGCCGGAGTTGCGGATTATTTCTATACCAGGCTTTTCCCTAACAAGAGTCTGCATTTTGTTCATTCTTCTTATAGTCTCCACCGGCTATCTCAGGTATATATGTAAAGAGTAATGCTATACATATATAATTACTACAAAGAAGTGATGAAGGTAGTTTTCGAAATTTATCAATGGCTAGTTTTGAAAATTCACAGTATTTTATTTCTTGCCGCAATACTTTGCAGCGATGTATAGTATTTTTCAGAGTACTGTTCCTATATATCATAGTGCATATTCGCAAAAATCGACATGATGCTCATTGTGGGATGAATATTTTAAAAAATGGGCCATTGGATGAGACACTCTTGTTATTGATGTGATGTTTGCCAAAAATCACAGTGATACAATGTCATCATCTCAAAATATAGACTACGAAAATTTCTGACCGCTGAAAAACTGTCACATTTTTCTCAATGACATATATAAGAAATCAAATGTTGGATCACTGTGATTTTTGGCATGTGTGACATACATATGCATAGTTTATAATCCAACAGTCAATTTTTTAAAATAAGCATCCCACAATTATCTATGAACTTCATACTGACTTCAACAGAAGTCAGCATATGCTAATAATAATATTTCTAACAGTTTTTATATATTTTTGTTACTTAATTTATAATAATAATAATAATTAAAAGAAAGGGTGTAATTACAATCCAAATTGCCCTATCGGGTTCCTAAAGGATTGGAAAGTAACAAAGGGAACATTTATATGACTAGTACTAGCCCGCCAAGCGTGCTTAAAGCATACTATGAACAATTCCAAAGAGATTTTTTGGTGTTTTTGAGGTGTCGTTCGGAGGAGATGGTGACAAGAGGACGTATGGTTCTGACAATTTTGGGGAGAAGAAGCGAAAATCGATCTAGCAAAGAATGTTGTTCCATTTGGGAGCTTTTAGCTTTGGCTCTTAATGAAATGGTTTTAGGGGTACACACTGCTTCACTCTATTTTAGACTTTAAAAAAATGCTTAAAAGTAGAGATAATTGCAAATCTGCAGCGTGAAATCATCTAATTAAGAAGGTAATTAAATTAATTCTTGTGGTTAAAATGGAATAAAATATATATGAACATGAATGAATTAATGCAGGGACTGATTGAAGAAGAGGCAGTGAATAGTTTCAACATTCCTCAATACACACCATCTCTAGAGGAAGTAAAATCAGAGGTTGAAAAACAAGGATCATTTGCGATTGATCGCGTGGAAGTGTCTCAAGTCCACTGGAATGCTTATGAGAAAGAAATTTGCCCCTTGGATGCCCATTTAAGAAAAAAATTTGCCCCTTTTCTTCATTTTTTTTCGTTTTTTTTTCTTTTTTTCTTTTTTGGTTTAATTAGATCATCATAAGATTGAAACAAATAGACAAACAATCTACACTACACGAAACAAACTCGAGTCTAAGACCTCCCATCGAAAGAGAAGATCGAAGAGATATCATTAAACCATTTGACAAATGTCCCACATGAAAATAACTGGATAAGGTGGAGCTGAACCTTGACACCTGATTATCGTAATGGCCAGGATTTACTGTTTGATATTTTTCATCCCTAGAGATTAAGGGAGTAGCTTTAAGATACCTTATGTTGGGGGGAGTAAAAAAAAAAAAAAGGAAAGAATGTCTTATAGTATGTAAAAATTCATGTTTCATAATGGGCCAAGCGTGGACTCAGCGCTATCCTTCCAGCGCAAGGCCCAGAATGTTAAATTTAGGCCCAAAGTCATTTCCAACAAGAAATAGATATTTCTGTTTGGTTTTTGGTTTACAATTCCAACCAAACAGTTGTGAGTATAATAGTAGCGCGTTGAAGTGAGAAATGTCTTATAATCTAATGGCATCTCTGGTTCGATCCTTCCACTTTTATGAAAAGGAACTCACCGAATTGATTTAAAAATGGATGAGGCTGATGAATTTGTCAACCCCCGTGGCCTATCAGTTCACATAACTTCTTGTTTTTGCCATTCAATTCTGTCCGAATGCTAATTAGATAATCATGTTTTGTCATTTTATTTTGATGTCAAATATTGGTCGGTCCAAAGTCCTTTTGATGGTCACAAACTTCCAAAATCATGCAGTAGGAATTAAATTGTAGGGTCTCATCATGGGTAAAACGTACAAGTCAAGTCAAGCTTGAAAAAATGCACTGAACATAATGTTCATATTCATTGAATGGATTATGTACCTAATTAATATTAGAGAGAGAGAGAGAGATGAAACCAATACTTTTAACCTACTAAGCTTAAATGGCAAATAAGTAATCTTATCTTATTTATGGGTGTACGTTGTTCATTAATTAGAATATTTAGAGTCTCGATTTGTCAGCATTTAACTAATCCTTAATCCTTAATAACACTATGGTCAAAAAAATATTGTAATCAAAGACCATTTTGCACCACGTATACACGTCTTAAGGGTAGTTAAGCTTGGATTAGGTGAACATAGCCAAAATTCAGGCCAATTAAAGTAAAACTCTTAAAAAATAAATAAAAATAAAGGGTACGTGTTGCCTAGCTTACTCCCTTCTTGGGTAAAAATAACCAGATAAGACGAGACACAACAATATTAGATTAGAGGGAGATTTTTCTATTCCCCTTTCCAGGATACAGGTAAATGATGAATTGAAATCTAATTATATATGGATAAATTATTTAAGTACCCGTGGCAAACTAATTATAAATGAGAAGATTGATTTTGAGATAATACCACATTGTTGCACTTTATGAAAGTGTGCATGTCAATTTCAAATTGGAATTAACTAGGCAAGTTCAAACTCTTTAAACCCGATAATTAGAACTAGACCCGTAGCTCACATCATACATATGCAAAGAACAAGATACAAAATATTTTAAGAAAATTGAAAATTAAATTAAGTATTTTATCAAAAGTTTGTATTGTGTTAATTAAGGATATTATTAGAAGCAATTATAATATATATATATATAAAGGCAGGAGGTGGGAAGAAAAAAAGAAAGGAACATGCTATTCCAAAATGACCACATTCAGACAAATACAATCAGATAGATTGATATGGCCCCTACTTCTTGAATGAGATCAAAGCCTCAAAACCCAAAAAGACAGATTGTTAATCATTGAAGCCAACCCAGCTAAAGTATAGCTAGCTAGCCCTATCTATTGCCTCTTTGCCTCTCTCCCTCTCCCTCTCCCTCTCCCTCTCCCTCACATCTTTCAATCAAAGATGCATGTGGGTGCATGATGCTCTTTATATGCAAAAACAGGACAATTTGATAAAGATCTTGGCATCCCCAAACAACCAAAAAAAAAAAACATCCCTCTCTCTTTTCTTTTGTTTTTTCAGGTTGAAGTAGAAGGAGCAGTTAATTTTGCCTTCTAATTAACTGCCCTTTATTTAGAAGGGCCTCCCATGAAAAAAGGCTCTCTATTAGACAATTAATAATCTGTTCCCCTTTCCTTCTCTAGTGAAAGGCATGAAAAAGAAACACCTATTTTTTTAGAACAAAAGACAAGGACACCAACTCTGGCAGTCTATTCTTGTCTCCCTATCCTATATGTGTGTGTGTGTATATATATACATATATATTTGTTTTTTGATTCATCCACATGCAATGCCAACCCTGCTTGTTCAAGTACACCTATATAACAAAGTGGATAAAAAACCCTATGTTATACATTTTTTTTTTTTCCTTTAAGTAGCTGTATATATCTTCATTATGAATTGTAAGAAAATAAGCTTCCCTTCTCTTCAGTCTTCCCCTTGTTGCCTCTAGGGGCCCTCTTGATTCAGTTTATGTGTACTAATTAGTTGCCAGAAGCATGGTATTGAATAGTGAGATTGGTTTCTTGTCAATCACAACAAGCATGAGACTCTCTAAAATGTGTTTGATCGATGGAAAGCCTTTCATATTTCAAACTTTCCACGACAAGATGATCTGTGATGGTGCTGTGGATGAGCAAGGATTTTCTTGTCCCATGTGCCCTATCTATCGGCTCCCCAGGGATATGTCCCTGGCTAGCTTATATATATCTTTTCCTATGATTGGCATATATACAGTGAACAAACACAATAACTTAGAAGGATGAAATTAGGGTAGTCTTACACTATTACCGGTCTTATATATAGTTTAGGTGGTATTTATTTTCTTTTTCAAAGCGAATAATCCTATCCAAATAAAAAATCAATTCATACCTCTTTTTGCTATATCTTTGAATATCGATGCTGTAAAAGTTGGATGAATTTAGGACTACCAATTTGGGTAGAGAATTGTTACGTTTACGAAAGAATTTGCTGCATCAGACCAAATGATAGTAAATTTTGTTGGATGCAACAAAATTATACAAATCCAAGAGTAGATATAAGGAAAATGTAGGTGCTTTGAATGGGATGGTGGAAGGAAATCCAAATTTTCTGCACTTTATCTGTCATGGTGAAGTTTTGGAAATGATACATGTTTGGTACCTTTCTTTCAAGTTTTGACAGAAATTATTGGTCTCAAGTTACAAGTATTGCTCCAAGGTGAAAATTATTGGCTTTATGCCAACGAATTATTACAAGTAATATTTTGGCTTTATGCCAAAATATGGTAATGACAAATTGAAACAATGATGTGGTGATTGATTATTGGAATTCAAAAGTATATGTTTCTTGGAAATTTTGCAATTATTGTGAAAAATACCAACTTTACAAAGTCACTTTTTTTTTTCCCGAGTGGAATTGAACTAACGTAATCATAAGTTACCATAAAATCAAAACAACTTCGTGAATGGATTTTCTTACTTGTTCTTAGAATAGGGAACCTTGATTGTATTTAAAAAAAAAACTAAGGTTAATTTCAATTGTAAAAGTGATTCTCAAAGTCACAATTTTACATGTATGTAGGGTTTCCACAAAAACGTAGACTGCACAGTACTTTCTGTATAAAAGTTCATATTCTCCCACATGCATGTACACCCATGAACCCATGGTCCATAATAAGACAACATTGGCTACTTCCAAAGAGCTAGAAAAGATGAACCAGCATCTCTCAAAAGAGGGCCACACTAGAACCAATTTTGTCCTGGGTTTGGTCATTAGTTTGGAATCTGAGTACAAAATTTACATAATAATTAAAAAAAACAAAGCAAGTGCAGTTTGGTTCGATCTCAAAAAGGAAAGATGGCTTATCTATCATTTGAAAATTGGTGATGGGTGAGGCTCTCCCAAGCTTGGTGCTGACTTAAGGGGAATCAATGCCCTCTTTTATGGCTTGTATTGTCATGAGTCATGACAACTTATATGAGTATCACTTATTGCACCATCAATTAGATTTTGTCGGGCAGGTGGATAAACTGCCCAAAGTTTAAACCTGGACTTGTCATGCACATATAATTTTGGTCCTACCATATTAGTTTTGGCTTAATTAATTAAATAAATTAAGAGTGGGTTCAGAGAATATAGAGCTTTAATTACTTTTCCATGTAAGTAGGTTGTCATATCATAGCTAGTTAGGACTAAAAAGAAATATTTCTAGGGAGTCCCTTTCAAATTAATGGTTCTTTTGGTTCTTCCACTGGGATCCTTGATTAAATAATATATTTCTAAAAATAATATTTTGTATTTGACTCATCATAATAAACTACTAACTTATCAACTTATTCTAAAAGAATCAATAGAGACATTATCTTTGTTTATATATATATAGTGTATATATATAACAATTTTATAAATTTTGTTAAGGTGGCATAAGCATTACTCTAATCATGCATATTCTATACAAACTGAAATTAAGAAAGCGGTCTCTCCCTTTTCTTTCTTTTGGTTCTTCCATGCTTGTTTTTATGAATTCCTCCAACAATGCTTACGGTTTTGTTTTGATCTTGGAAAATTTAATGAAAATAAATTAAAGGAAATTACTGAAAATAAATTTGAAGCGGATTACTCTTTGAAGCATTTGTAAACTTTTCCCTCTCATTTTTCTCTCTCTTTCTAAGATCCAAACAGAAGTTCAATTTATATTATAAACCTACTTAAATCAATGAAAGGGACCAGTCGATCTCTCTGAGGAAACTCTCTTCAAATTTCTGAACAACAAAATAAACCATACATGAAAATGAGAAAGACATTTCAATAGACAAAGTAAGATAATCAACTTTAGTTTAATGGTTAAGGGGTTTATCTAACAAAGGTTCTCTTTTGAAAAACTTCTTCTCCAACTAAGGGATAAGAGCAAAGCTAGCTAGCTGCTGCTACATTATAAATAATCCCTAAATATAGAATACATAGAAAACGCATTGTCTGTTGGCACCCACCACTTAACACACCAGCACAACATGCCTAACCATCTTCCCTTAGCCCATTCAACCAACACAAAAACATAAAAGAGACACAAAAGAAAAACCAAGGAAAGAAAAGAGCAAGGTGTTTGAAATGTCCCTTTGCACAACATTATTGAGAGCAAAAGTAGTGTCAAAAGTTAGGTATTTTCCCTCCTTTTAGCTTCCCTTGAGATAACTAAAATTTCTTCAACCACCCCAATTGTCATTTGAAGTGGAGTTCATCATGAGTACCCCCATAAAAGAGAGAAAAGAAAAGAAAAAAGTAGGTTAATTAAGCAAGCAAACGCGTCCAAATCAATTCATTAAGAATCTAATCTCTCAATTAGAGAAAGTAAAAGTGACTTTACCTTGAGAGATTATAGGGATATAGTGAAAGTAAGGTACACGAAGCATCGATAATTATTACCATATAATTAATTAATTATTAGTGCTAATATATATTAGAAAATTCCTGTTGATTAAAAAAAAAGGGCTTATGGTTTCTTTTTGTGGGGACAATATTGCTTAATGGTACCATGGGAAAAAACTTGGTGTGACAGATTAGATTATCAATCATCCAACAAGAAGAATTGTGGAACTTTCATATCAATGACTCTTTCTTCACGGGAATCGTAATTAGTTAATGATAGAAAGCTACTTGATGGCATTGAAAAGATGAAAATAACCCTAAAATTAATGATGGTTTGACTACTTTGTTTCTCTGAGATTCTTCTTCTTTTTTTTTTTTTTTTTTTTCTCATTTCTTCAGCTGCACAGTACGTAGGATTAATATCACTCTACATTTCCTAAAACCTCTCATTTTAAGGTTTGAAAACTCGAAATTCTTGATTTCCATCTCATAAGAGGAGAGAGATATTAATAGGTCATATTCTTTTCGCCAGTTATTGCAAGTCACAGGCAAATTCAAAATTAAAATACCCGCTACTCATCCTTAATAACCTCAAAGACCCCTCATAGATATTAACAAATAATATCGATACTTTTCTATGTGCTTGAACTCAATAATTATGGATATTTTTTTCTAAAAGTGAAAATACACGCCACTAAACCAACCTGTAATTAAGATAAAATTTATCGCTATAATCATCATACACAAAATCCTAATATCAATCAAAAACAGCATATTGTCTTAAGATAAGAGTAACCTACATACAATCACCACCTCCAATCCTCCATTGCTATAACTAGATGTCATCCAAAGACCTCCAAACTAACTAGCATATAATGAAAGTAAAAATAGAATGAAAAAAAAAAAATTGCCATTTTGGCACTATCAAAGGTGGGGGAAACTTTTGTAGGCTGATATCCATTTCTAGCTAACAAGCCTTGGATCAAGTGACGGCAGCAAAGCAGATAAATAAATCCTAACCCTAGACATTCATCCCCTTAATACAAATGTGCTTGACAACCATTCTATTCCCGGAATCAAATCTTTCATCTAAATCAAGTAAAATTATCTCGCTCCTGTGATAACCACCCTACTAAACTTGTACTGTATCATTGATGCAAATCGAATGGTCCAGATCTGTCGCTCTTCATATTTCTCCACCTAATTTATTTTTTTCAATGAAATAATCTAAAACTATTATTAGATACACGTGAAGCAGCTCACTTTGCATCAATTCACACTTAAAAAAAAAAAATGTAATGCTAGATGGACCAATTTTTTTTTTTTTATATCCATTTAGTGTCAAATTTAATGTCACTATATACTAATATCAACAGCTCTATTCATAAAATTTATCTATCGAATTAATTTATTCACCCAAAGGTCCCAAATTATATTAATTCGTAAACACCAAATATATATATATATATATATATATATATATATATATATATATAT
>JAESVK010000430.1:886054-929106 GCA_017140935.1 Hamamelis virginiana | reverse complement strand
GGTTGAGAGGGAATAAAATCGTGATCAATAGTTTTTAAAACTTGTTAACTCTTGAGATTATTTTTCTTTTAACGGCAACGCAGCTCTAGTTCTGAAAAACCACAGACAAATACTCTTCACGACGAACCTTCATCTTCTTCGCAATGAACTCATCGATGAAGCTTTGGAACTCCTCATTACTCAACTCGTCCACAGCGTACAACTCCACCGCCGGTTCCTGGCCGGAATTCATAATTTTCCGTAACTTCTCCGTTTCTGATCGCCGGAGTTTCGCACAATGCATCTCCGAACAATCTCGACTCAACGTCATCGAATGACTCCTCCGATAAAGCTTCGTCTCCATCTCCGACTCTGTATTCTTAATCACCATCGCAACTTCTTTATTCTCACTCGTCGGAGCGATGACCGTATTCACCTCGCCTATGATCTGCTTATCTTCGTACAAGATCTCCTGGGTTTCAGGAGACATAGTATGATTTTCGGATCTCAACTCTGTGCGAGTTTCGCTGTTTTTGACGAATTCTTTGTAAAGTTCAGCTTCGGCATCGCTGCCGGCGCCGCCGGAATTGGCGAAAAGAGTGAGGATGATGATGTTAACAAGCACGAAAGCGAAAATTGGGCTGACGATGACGGCAGAGAGTTGCCGGAAGTATTCGCCTGAGATTTTGAGGACGAAAGGGAGGCGAGTTGAAATCCATGAGATGAAGACAAGAGCGAGGCATAGTTCGATGAAGCGAAACAACTTAGCGATGCTTTGAAGGCGACGGTACCTCAGCATGGCGTTCGCCTTCTCTGCTTTCACGTTGTCAAAATCAAATATATCCATGTACGAGAGAGAGAACGGTAGTGCTGCGATTTATAGTGAACTCATATATTCTACGTAGAGATCGAGAGAATTCATAGAGGTGGTTAGAATGTTTGGGCGAGGATTTTCCGGGAATGTTGAGAAGGAAAGAGGGAGAGAAAATGGAAAGGAAAATCAAAGGAGAAAATGGAAAGTTCAGTGAGAGGGAGAAGTATAGAAAAAACCATATTGTGCAGTGAGTCGGTTGGTTTGGTCTTCCATTTATCAAGCTAGAAAGAGACTGAGGACAAATCCTGACCTTTTATACACTCACCTACAAAATCTGCATCTACAGCTTCCAAACTGTCTTTTTTTAATTAAATTAAATTAAATTAATCCTAAATAATTGAATTAAGGTATTCATAAAGTGAGAGATTAGGCGTCTTTAATTAATTAATTAATCCTCCGGGCCCAGCATGGGTTAGGCATTTCAATATTCAACCGTGGTTAGTTTGGTGGGCCCGCACCAAGAGATGCCACGTGGTTTACCTTATTTTTCCACACTTTAGCTCTTTTTTTAATTTGTTCGTGTGCTGTCTCTTTTTTTCAAGCCTTGCCGTTTTAATAACGTGCGAGGCAGAGGTTTTGGGTTTTCACGTGAGTTGTGGTGGTGTACGTACAACTCCTACTGCCTTTCTGATCCCCTTGGGTCTCAGACATATACTGCGCATGCCCTATATGGTCTACTCCACTCTTTTCAACCGCTATTAAATCGCGTGGTCGTAACTCCCTGCATCCCTCTTTTTATTTATTTTTAAAATAATAATTTATATATATATATATATAAAATATGAGATTTGGTGGAGATGATAGATATATTCTGACTAAAAATACCATTAATGGATCCACATATAAATGGACATAAGTTGTAGGAGAAAAATTTTAAATTTTCTTTTTCCTTTTTTAATAGAAATTCTCTTGTTAAGAGTTAGAGAGGGATATGGCAAATGGCTGGTAAGTAAGAAAGGCAATTTTCTTAAGACAAATATGATGCAGGGAAAAGAGAGAAGCTTTTGGTCTTTAATGAGTCTCTTTTGAGATAATAAGGGATGCTATATTTAGTAATTTTATTTGACCTACCTTTGCATATATTACCCATCGTTTATTTTTTCTAATAGTAATTGTATCCATTTTTCCTCGTTTCCAAAAAAAAAAAAATTGTATCCATTTTTAATTTGGGGGAGAGATTTCTTAAGATTGTATATATAAAAATATATCATTACCTTTCATTCAAATTAATTTTTAACTTTATCAAATTTTTGTATTTGTACAACAAATTGCTGCTTGGCGCCTTTGTAGAAAAATTCAATGCATTTATACGTAAGGTGTGCAGTTGGGAGAGTCAATTAATTGTGTGTGTGGGCGTGTGTTGTCACGTGGCCAGAACCGTATGGTACGGCCAGCCTTGACGAGTTCATAATCGGAGCTTACGGGTTCAATAAACCGAGAAATACGGTCCGGTCCATTATTTTATTCTATGTGACTCGAAAAACTGAGAGTGTTTGCACAGAAAGTGAGTGTCAGACACGCGACTGTGTCTGTGACTCCGTGTCCCACTTTAATTGGTCCTAAATTTTTGTCATTTCTCGGACATACCGTTGATTGGGATGAGCTTTTCTATTTCTTCAACTCATTATTAGTTGCAGTCTCTTAAATTTAGCTCTTTTTGTGGTGCTTTAAAATTGATATTTTTCTCTTGCAGTTTTGAAGTTATTTTAGTGAGAAATTTCTTTTTCGTTTTTTTCTTTTTTTTTTTGAAATTGTTGGAAATTTCTCTGCCATATCCCTAAACAAAAGTTGGAAGTAATCTCAATATTCAAATTTTTTGGGGCAAGTAACAAAATAAATAAATAAATACAGTGAGAGTATTAAAGCAACTCTATCTTCGAGATTCAACTTAGATCGGACTCAATCTTATTCCTAAATAATCTTGTACTAACCAACAAGAATTTATTATCTTTAACCTCTTGTCAAAATGAGGATCCTCTACTTGGATTTGCTTGGTGCTTGAGTGATGTGTTATGATCTGAATCATCTGAACATCACCCAAGTGAAAAGAAGAAATTCTTAGAATTAATTCATGTTCTTGATGTTTTAGATTCAAATGAATGGCAAGATGAATATGGACTATTAACCTCATTAATGAATGAAAATTTATCATAAATAAAAGAATGCTCATGATTCACTAGGTTAACGGTGCGTTTGGATAAGCTTCTATTTTCTGGTTTTTTTGTTTTTAAAAGTAAGAAAAAAAAATTGAAATATTTTAATATTTTCTTTAGTGCAAAATTTTGGTGGTTAATTTTAAAAGTTAAAGTAGTAAAAAATTTTCACACTCAAAACTTTCATCTTTTTACTTTTAAAAATAGAAAAACGGAAAATATAAACTTATCCAAATGGGACCTAAATAAATGATTCGTAATCAATAAATTTAATAGTGAGCTTTCAAAAATGTTTCCACCATTAACCAAAGGCAATAATATTTTCAATATATAAAACTTTCAAAAATTTCCAATTCAATTGGTTCTTTAGACCATGTTTAGCCATGGATTTCGAAAAGGCAAAAATTTCCAATTCAATTATCACTCCTTCTATACCATGACAACCTGCCTATTTTTTATTTTTTATTTTTTATTTTTTATTACTCTTTAAGTTTGGTTTAGCAAAGAGAGGTACAAGATTTATAAGCTGTAGTTGACTGCCTGACTGCTTTCACTTTTCCATAAAATATCCAATACAAAGATACCACGTGGTGGGCTGTGGACCGTGGGCAAATATCCCATGGGAATTGGTGCCTGTGACTTCAGTGGCCTTTGCTTTAAAGATGAAGCTTTGACAGGAGACACCAACCACCTCCTATCCTCTTTGCCTTAGGGACTTCTAGTAGACCGTGTATGGACTGAAAATCTCATTATCTGACCAATAATAGAGTGCCACATTTTTTGTTCTATTGACCTTATTGTCCTTCCAAATTCTTCAAATCATAGACCTATGTTGTAGGATGTCCCAATTTTAAAGCAAGAATGACTTTGGAAGGCAAAAAAACAAAATGGAAATAGGAAAAATCACAAAGGTCTAGTAGACAAGATGTGGGGGGTACCTGCAGCCTACCATTTCTTGTGATCTCTTAGACTTTGAATCAAAATAACCCTAGGGAAAAAACAAGATAGATGAAGACAAAGAAATCATGGTGGAACACTACTTGTCCTGCATGCCTTCCAGCCTAGTAAGTTATTTCATTCAGATATTAATTTGGATATATAAATATAATGTCCCATGATATTTCTCCATTCAAAATTACTAACCTACTCTCACTGTTCCAACAGGCCATGTTAAAATTAAGGGATTTTTATGGAAATAGATCTCAAAGATTAAAAAAAAAAAAAAACGACTAAACTATATTTATCTTCATGGACCTATGATTATTTTTTTTGGACAAAAATACACTTTCTAACAATTATAAAATTTGAAAAATATTCAAATTTTCTTCATAATTCCCACATATTGCACATAATCCCTAATCACTACATGCATTATGATATAATCCAAGAATTTACACATAATTCACAATCCCTAATAGATGAACATCATACTTTTAGGAGTCAAGTCGGTTAACTTTAATATCATATCAATAATATTAAATTATGAAAAATGTCAAATCAACTTTGATTTGATGAGCATTTAATTATTTGTCTTTAAATTGGGGATTGAGGATTATTTGGTATACTGGAGATTCTTTGATACATGGGGGACTAAGGATTATATTTTATTTTTGGGAGTTATTTACTTATGTGGGCATTGAGGATTGATTGTATTTACTAGGGATTATTCGTAAAATTGGAGATTATATGTAAAAAAAATTTCAAAATTTTTACTGTTGGAATGGTTTAACCGTAAATAACTTAGGCTATTAAAGGTATTTTCGGCTTTTGAGGTCCATGAAGGTAAATATAGTTTAGTCAGGTCCATTTACATAATTGTTTGATCTTTGAGGTCTATTTCCGTAAAAATCCGTAAAATAATATACTTGCATGCCAAGTTATGACAGGTTATTTGTTTAAATGGGTAAATCCTCACATTAATCTAATTCGGTAATCCATCTCTAATAGATGGGTTGACGAATGTATTAGCGTCGGATGCATGTTGCAATCTCTTATTTATCTTTCTAGTAGAACTATTAGAAGGTTCGTTAAGACATCGGATACTATTTTGTTCATCAATTGTGGCTAGCTCAAGACTGACCCTGAGATTTGAGGGGCCCTAAGCGAGTTCCTAAAATGGGGCCCTATTATATATTACCTAAAAAAAAAATTACATGTAAAATATTAACTATCTATTATTTTTTTATATGCTAGTAACCCCACAAAATTTGAAGGCATATATCATTAATAAAATCATAGACTAAAAGATAGAAAAATTGGAAACAGTTAAAATATATGTACTTATAATATCACAGATAGTAAGCTTAAAGCCCTAAAATTAAAACCCCAATAAAAAATCACAATCTTACAATAAGCTAATAATAATAATACATTTATACCAAGATTCTTAGCACCTAAAGCCCTAAAATAAACGTCCTAAATAAAAATTTTCAATTAATAATAATTATTAAATTCATGTTGCCATATATAGCAAATATAAAGCCCTAAAATTAAAATTCTAAATTTAAAATTTCAATTTTATAATAAATGACAATAATAAATTTATAGTATAATATAAAGTAAGTCTAAAGTCCTAAATCAAACGTTTAAATAAAAAATTTCAGTCTCATAATAATAATAATAATAATAAATTAAGAAAAGAAGAGAGAAAAATGAAAAAGAAGATCGGGGTCTTATTATCAACGTTTGAGGCTTTGATGCTCAAGAATCTAAGATGAGAGAGAGAGAGAGAGAGAGAGAGAGAGAGAGAGAGAGAGAGAGGGTCAATTTGGGAGGAGATGAAATGAAACAATGGAGCCCACATTTTATTAAACGTAAGAGAGGGTCACTTACAATTTACATGAGAATGATTTATCAGAGAGGACCTACTTGAAATTTTTTAGTTCTCTTATCTGGAGACATTAGATTGCTTGAGGACCTTTTCTGACCTTTAGTTTCTTTAGAAATATGGGGACCTAAAGCGAGTGTTTTACTCGCTTATAGTTAGGGTCGGTCTAGGCTAGCTGGTCATTTGGCTAACCATAGTGAAATTGTACATTTATTTGTTTATTTTTTTGTAAATTGGCCGTTTAGCTGGTAGCTACAGCGGTTTCAAATCCAATTTTCATTTTTAGTTAGCTAGAAGCTAGGCTAGCTAGCTCCATTGGAGCTAACACTAATTAGCTAATGCACTACGTACTGTATATAGGGTGTGTGTATATATATGGAGTGAACACACACACGTTAGCTTTAAGCTTCTTCGCTGGAGAATGGAGATAGCCTTAGCCCTCAGCCCTTAGGGGACCCACATGCTGTATTGTCGTCCCCACCTTCGTTAATTGGCTCTACTATATCACAAGACACTTTTCCTTCTAAAATGATTAGCCGATTGTAAAATATAGTCAATTAATTGGGATTAGTCCAGTTAATTAGGGCTCGTGACTTTTATTTAAGAAATCATGATTTCGATTCTTGACTAATATTATAACAAATGAAAACCTTTTTTTTTTTTTGGTGTAAAAATTGGTTATCTCGGCCTCATACTTAGTTCAAGCACCCAATTGCAGGCAGGGGCGGAGTCAGAAATTTACTTTAGAGGGGGCACTATTTTGATTAATTAACAATTGTGTAGCGGTTCAGGGACAACGCTCCCAGAGGCAAATATATATTGAATTTAGAATTGATACGCGTTCTAGATTTGACATTATTTCTCTATCATTTCGAGAAATAATTCTTTTCTTTTCTTTAAGACCTTAAATAAAATATTATTTAATAAATAATTTTTAAAAAAAATAGACTAGATAATCTTAAGAATCAGGTAATCCTTAAAGGGTCCCTTGCCACTTGAAAAATTATATTTATTAACCTTCTTTAGGACCTTAATTTCAAACAAGATAAATATATGGGCCCATTTGTGTTGAAATCTTTGCACCTTAGTATTGTTCTGTGTCTTTTCTTTTCTTTTTTTTTTTTTTCTTTTTTTAAATTATTGTAAGAGCTCCATAATTTAGATTATCCCAAAAGCACATAGAGGAAGGGAAAAAAGAAACATTAAAAGGTTAAAAGGTGGATGCTCTAGTGGTGGAAAATTGGGATTCCCTGGAATCTGCAGTCAATGAAAGTGCTGCAATTCTAGCATTGATGGTGCAAAACTGATCTTGAATAGAATGATTTTGAAAGGGAAATGGGTTCAATGTAGAAAAGCATTTTTAAGGCCATAATTGCCACTTTCTTGTCTGTAAAGACCTTGAAGAATATATGTAAAGGCTGGCTGTTGGAGGTACTTTACTTTAACTTAAAACTCTCTTGCTTAATGTTTCTTTTTTTTTTTTTTTTTTTTTTTTTTTTTTTCCTTATTTAGTGGATGGATTATGTGGACTAGATGAACTCTACGAAAAGATGACATCGACATCGACATCTTAATTCTTTTTTCTTTTTATTTAAATTTCTGGGAATGTCTCCTACAAATTTTAAATGTATTCGACCTTCTATAATGATTCTAAAATCCAAATTTACACCATCTTATGCGACACAAATGCTATGTTCTCCTGCTGCTTACGTGTGAACACGATTGCAGGGTCAATCACGATTGATTCCATGATCTTTGTTTTAATTTTTTTTTTAATCCCTTTTAAAAAAAAAAAAAAAGTTTCTTTACCTGAAAGCATCAAGCATAAAATCTTTGTAACCTTTTTTTTCTACCCATGGAAATGGGCATATGCAGGAACTTTATATTGGAATTTTCACATTAGGTCACAACTCACAATTCTGATTTTGGGATGGGTTTTGGAGTATGAGTAATTGGGCTGGGCTTGCCTCAGATATAGACCAATGAATGAAGTCAGGAGAAATGGGCCAGTTCAAGACCAGAGGAGGATCTCAACTTTGGTTTATTTGATCATATGGGCCATTGAAATCCAATCTCTTAGCTCAGCCCAAACAATTTTACTGAAGCCCATCCCAAAACTATACATGGGATGGGGAACCTACTTTACATTTTTGTTGGATTTTATTTTATAATAAAGAATGTTAGCTTGCAAATTCTACTTAACCCGTCAAGGGAATTTAAACAGTGAAAGGCCATGGCTCGTGAAGTGGAAGTTATGAGAACAAACCTTAACACCTTAATTATCAGATAAACGAAATTTGCTGGTGATGTCATCCATATTTATGGATTAGTATGAATCCTAATCTAGAGTCGGCCCAGAATATCCTATGCAGTGAAAAAAAGAAAAAGAAAATAATAAAAGGAAATTAGACTGGAAGACCACTGCTTCATATATGGATGGGTAATGATGGTCATGGATATGGGCCTAACTCCGTGCCCAATGGACTGGCTTGCTCCAATAACACCAACAATCAACTCTACCCAACTCTCACAGTCTCACGGAGATGTGGTTTATCCCCATTTTGACCAAAACACAACTCGACAGTAAGTTGGCCTAGTGAGTTGTATTACTACTTTTAAAGAAAACATTTCGAGTTTAAACACATAAAAATGTATAAATATTAATAAATATATATTGTTCATATGCTTTAACCTAAAATCTCTTAATTGAAAATGAAAATACATGCCATCGCTAATTAACAAGCCATCGGCAATAATAAAAAATGTAATTATTAGCTATTGTAAAAATTCATATGATTATAGGACAATCAAAGATGGATGAATTACTTAATCAATCACCTTGTTTTCCTTAAAATGAACCAGCTTTGTTTGTGGAGTACATATTTTAATCTTTAAAGACGGGATTTAATGGGTGGTTGGTTTAGGTCGCTTTTCTAAACCGATACAATACAATTTCATTAGGGCCTGTTTAGGAACCTTAAAAACTGATTTTGGCCCGTTCTGATCTCTTTTTGTTATATGGTTTTTATGTAAACCGGCTTCTAGTTGGTTCGAAAAAAACTGTGTTTATGCCTTATTTTCTGGATAAGATTGAACTGATTTGCAAAAAAAATATACTTACCAAACAGTACTGTATAAAAATCAAACAGATGTATTTTCAACTGGCCAAATTTTTAAGTTTGCCAAATAGCACCTTAAGTTATTGGATTGTGCCGACCGGCTTTGAGATGTCAACAAAGGGCAGAAGGTTTGCCAAACAGCCACTTAGGCCCCGTTTGGATCGGGGGAATGGTCGCCTGGAATGGAAATGGATTCCATAAGGCGCCGTTTGGATGTTAGCTTGAGCACAGAATGGAATCAGCAAGTTGGAATGACCGGGAATGAACTCCTGCTAATGGGCGGAATTTCATTGCTGGCGGGGGGTGCGGTAATGTGATTACCGACTGTGGGGCGGAATCAAAAAAGTCTGGACTAACCCTCAAAATACGACCCTCAAAACACGACCCCCTGCTCACACTACCCCCTGCTGCCATCGAAGCACAAGCCGTCGACCCCCAGATGCCGTCGGAGCCACGCCGATGTTCGTCTCCCTCTGGAAGTCCCTCCCACGCCGCAGACATCGAAGCTCACACTTCCACCTGCTGCCGTCGAAGCTCACGTCGAAACTCACGCCGTCGACCCCCTGCTGCCGTCTGCAGAAATTCGTGCATTGAGAGATGGGATTCGGAGCCAGTGCTAAACCTCGTCGAAAAAGGGCCAGTGCTAAACCAGGTTAGTGGATATAAATGAAAATATCTTTTGTGTGGATATACTTGATTTCCGAAGAGAAGACCCAGTGCTCTTGTGCAGGCATTTTCCTTTTATTTATTTATTTATTTTTGTGTGTGGATATACATGAAAAAATCTTATGCAGAAATGATGTTTTTTGCTTATAAAAAATGATTTTTTTTTTTTTGGATAAAAAGTTAAATAAATTTGAAGTTGCTCAGAGTTTCTTTAATTTAAGCCATTTATTTTCAAATAATGATGTTGTTCATGTGATATTTTGTGATTATTAGCAAAGGGGTAAAATTGGAAAAATACAGAAAATTTCATTCCATTCCTGTCATTGCCAAACACAGGAAATGGAATGGACTCTCATTCCGACCCCTAATTCCAGTCAGTATCTAAACGTTTCATATGAAATAAATTTCTGATTCCATTCCATGCCAAGTTGGGAATGGAATTGAATTCCATTCTGACCTATTTGATTCCCCCGATCCAAACGGGGCCCTTAAGTTATTGGACTGTGCCTACTTACTTTGAGAAGTCAACAAAGGGCAGAAGGTTTGCCAAACAGCCACTAGTTATTGGACTGTGCCTACTGGCTTTGAGAAGTCAACAAAGGGCAGAAGCAAACAATTTCCTTTTTTTTGGATAATTGAAAAAAAAAAAAAAAAAAAAATTTCCATTAATTCGATTGAAGCAAAATGTCAGCACCAACGGCCATCTTTTACAGACCCACCTCCATTTTCTTACCCCGTTTGTCTTCTACACAGAAATCTCTGAAACCCCTCTCTTTTCCCAAATCTCTCTCCTCAAAATCGGGTTTCTTTGTGACCAAAAAGGGTTTTTCTCTCTGGGGTCCAATCACCATGACTGAGTTGACCCAAACTTCTGCTTTCAGGAGTAGTAACGTTGATGAAGGTCTTGGAATGCTTGAACAACAAGCTTTCATTGATGGGTCTCCGGAGTTTAGGGCTGATGGGCTTGAATCCACTCTCAATCGTCTGGTGGGTATAATTTCTTTTGAGAAGATTAGAGCTGGTCTGCTCAAATTTTCAGAAAGTAACCTGCACTAGCTGTATTCTACATAGAAATATGTAGTTACATTTAATCTCAGCAATGATATAACTATATAAGATATCTTTTCTAGTTTTGTTATGATGTTAATAGCTTTATTGATGTTGGTCACAGAGCAAGTGGCTTGTTGCTGGCCTATTTGGTGTTGTCATTCTCTGGAGACATGATGCTGAAGCTTTATGGGCTCTCATGGGTTCTGTTGTAAATGTTGGGCTCTCAGTTGCACTTAAACGGATATTAAACCAAGAACGACCTAATCCAACCTCCAGATCAGACCCTGGGATGCCATCTTCACATGCCCAATCCATCTTCTTCACTGTCATGTTCACTATTCTGTCAAGTAATTTCTCCCTCCACCACTTTGCTTTAAGTTCTCTTAAGAGGGAAAATTGTCTAGATTTTTTGTTATATTTCTTCATCAACTAACAATTTTGGATTGATAAATGCTTGATTTAATTGTACCACATTCCATGCTAACCTTTCAGTTTTGACAGATTTCTTAGAGAAGCTAATATAATACCTATTCCTCACTGTTTCATTGTAGTTTATTAGTTTATTTATTACTATTATTATTGTTGGTGTACTGGTTTTTTTTTGTCCGTGGGGTTGGGGGTTGGTTGGTTGTTAGGAGAGTGGGACATAATTAAAGGCTATATACAAATTTTGCCTATTTGCAGGAACATAATGAAGCTAAGCTGAAAATGTTTATGTAAGAAACTTGGGGATTTTTAATCTGAGTTATCTTGTATGCTTCGTGCTCCTTTCAAATTCAAGTGGGTGATTTAGAAGGAAATATATAGCACTATTATAAGAAACTAATTAATACAAATATGTTATTCTAATTAGTAATTAAGGCACTGGCAACATCAAGTGCCTGGCTACTATTATCTCTGTGATGGCTTTATTTTGTACAAGGACGCCAGTCTAGATGACTTGCCTTAAAATGTCCTGCAAAACAAAATGGAATGATTTCAGACACATCCTAAAGTTTCTATTTAATACTAGTCTACTGCCTGGAGCGTAGACCAGTGTTTAGTTTTGCTTTTTGTTGAATACCACTGCAATCTTCTTCTTCTTATTATTTATTTATTTATTCGTAATTCTAGACGTGTAATGCTTGTTTTAATGCATGCTGTCGCAGTGGTGGAATGGCTCGGGGTGAATGGACTTACATTAACCATCAGTGCACTTGTCTTGGCATTTGGTTCATATCTTGTAAGTATCTTTGTGTGCTCTTAATTTGTAAATCCAGCATGGTCTTAACTCTTGCAGCTTAGCTTTAAATTATTGACTCTTGAAAATTGCAGGTTCCTTGCCAATTCGGTACCTTACTACCATTTTTTGTATGATCAATTAAACAATCTAGAAACAATAGATATAGTGATTTAGAACAGACACTTATACTGATAAATCCAAATCCACTGCAAGACAATTGTGGAAGAAGGCTATGAATCTAGTTATTCTCGACCACTGCAACTTTCCAGTCCCCATTCATCATGATAGAGAACTTTGTTTTGCAAAACCTTGCAGATTGCAACAGTAGCTTGGTTCAAACCCAATTTAACTGTCCAAAAAAGTAAAATGCTTGAGCTGAGAATGAATATAAACATAAAAGAAAATGGAAATTCACAGGTTGCTAATGTATGTCTTTATTATCTGTGTTGCAGTCATGGTTGCGGGTTTCACAACAATTTCATACAATCAGCCAAGTGGTTGTGGGTGCTACCTTGGCATCCATCTTCTCCATTTTATGGTTTTGGTCATGGAAAGCATTTGTGCTGGAAGCATTTATTTCCTCTTTGTGGGTTCGAATTTTTGTCATTCTGGGTGGTGCTGGATTTGGCGTTAGTTTTCTCTTCTATGTTATTAAGTATTGGCTTATGGATGAACAGTGAACTTTGTAAATATATAGATACAAATGGATACAAAGGGAAGCTGAGGTGCATTTTTTTCAAGTGAAAAATTAGTATTCTTGACCTAAAACGGAACTAACATGAAAATCTTCACCTTCTTTAATGACTATGGGTGTCTACCACATTATTCTATGAATCACAAGACGCATGCATGCAGATTAAGTCGAGTTTCCAGGAAAGTAATGCCTTGCCGAATACCTTTACTGAAATGACTGGCAGTGAATTATCTGCATGTTGCCATGCTGATGCATCTTCAGCTCAGTACTAAAAACCCATAGGAAGCTAACCGAACTGTGGCTTTGTTTAGTTGCGGCAGAAGCCCACCACTTTGATTCTACTTCTCTTAAATTAAAAACACCAAACTAGCTAAATTCTTGTAATCACGTGAGAGATCCAAGAACTTGGGCAAGAATAAATCAAGTCCAACAACAATCAAAAGACAAGGGAAAACTAATGTAACCATGCCATCACTAATGTTGCCACAAACTAATGTAAGTCATAATAATACCTCCAATCAAAACATAAACTTTAGAATTTTACTGGGTTGTTACATTGAATGAGTCAGGGAAAAGACTACTCCCAGTAAACCCTTTTCCACCCATAGAGATTGCAGATACATGTTCCCGCTTATTTCTTGTTAGACCTTTTCTAACTCATACATTAGTGAAACTTTACAACATTATTAAATCATCCCTATTAAAAACACAGAAGTTCATCACCCATCAAAACTTTCTAAAACAAACAAAACTTAGTAAGGCCTTCAAAAACCAACATTCTTGTAGTAGGGAAGTAGTGCCTTATGTCCAAGAATGATAGAGTAGTTGAAACATTTGAATTATAAGTTTGATTCACTTCACAGATATCTTTTCCTTCTCTTCAGGGGTCAAATATGAAACAGTAATTTCAGGAAACTATGTTCAAAACTGCATGCAAACAAAATTGATTGAAAATCAAAAGTTATTGTTTGGAGTTTTGATGAAATGAACAGTGATGTGACTTACCTTCAAAGAGCACACAAGTTCACTGAGAAAAGTCCTGTGTCCTCAATGCCAATGGACCCGTTACTACGAAATTGGGACTGGTTTTGCTGATTATTCTGTTATCTCAAGCTGCAGGCAAGGATTCCGTCTCATTTAATTTTTCAGATTTTTTCAACTAGGAATTGGCCACCACGCCTAAGCCATTTTCTCCCAACCAGATGGTCTGTAATTCTTCTTCATTCTTTACAACAATATTAATTAATATTGTTAACACAAGAATCAGCTTGTTGTCGCCGTTGGTAATCGATCTGTATTACCCAAAATCAAATTTTTGCTGTTGTCTGCTGTATAGCTCTCAAATGAGTGATTTTACCAGAGATATAGTCCTGAATCTAAAATGAAGAACAGTTCAACCATGTGCTAAATTTCAGCATCATATAAAAAAGATCCCATATCCTGAACAGAAATTTCTGTCCTTGAAGCTAGTAAGTCCAACACTCTGTATATATCTTCACCCTGTGGATGCAATCGATCACCAGCAACAAATGCAGAAACGTGATCCTTGACCTTAATCCAAGACCATCCTGGCTCCTTGATCACCCCCTTTGATTTCATCAGCTTCCTTATTCCTGCCACTTCCCTCCAACTCCCTTTTGCGGCATAAATGTTAGCCAGGGTAATGTGGGTTCCCGCACAGTTTGGATCCAATTGAAGAATCTGCTCTGCAGTGCGTCTTCCACACTCAACGTCACCATGGACCCTACATGCTCTTAGCAGAGTTGACCAGACAACATCATCCCGTTCAAAGGGCATGCTTTTGATCATGTCCTCTGCATCACTTAATCGTCCAGCTCGGCAGAGGAGATCAATCATGCAGCCATAGTGTTCTTTTGAAGGATTAATCCGGTATTGATTATTCATCGAATTGAAATAGTGGAAACCGAGATCAACAAGTCCAGCATGGCTACAAGCACTAAGAACACCAATGAAGACCACTGAGTCTGGTCTCAACCCAACCTTGGGAATCTTCTCAAACAAATCAATTGCTTCTTGGCTGTATCCATGTTCGGCATATCCATTAATCATGGCCGTCCATGACACAATATCATCATCTCTTGCCACATCAAAGATCCTCGAAGCTTCTTCTATACTCCCACATTTCGAATACATATTTATTAAAGCACTTAGTATCATAGCTGTATGTTCTAACCCAATGCACAGGACATGAGCATGGAGCTGCTTCCCTTGCTCGAGAATAGCCATATTCCCACACACACTAAGCACACTTGCAAGTGCAAATTCATTCGGTTCTGGCCCTTCCCTTCTCATCAATGACAGTAGCTCAAAAGCTTCCTCACCGTAGCCTCCTTGAGAATACCCTGCAATTATAGTGCTCCATGAAACAATATCTCTTCTGGCCATTCTGCGAAATACCATGAAAGCTGAAGTTAACTGCCCGCATTTCGAGTACATGGTCATGATTGAATTTGCCACTGACAAAGAATCAATAAGACCTATACGTAAAATGTGGGCATGTAGTTGTTCACCCCATTCAAATCTTCCTAGACTGGCACAACCAGAGATGACTGCTGCAAAAGTGTATTCATTAGGGCTCACACCCGACTCTCGCATCCGTATGAATGCTTCAACCGCATGCTCCTCTCGACCCATTTGAACATATGTTGTGATGATTGTTGTCCATGAAACGACATCCTTTGTCTTCATATTTTCAAACAACCGCAAGCCATAGTCTAATTTCCCACATTTGTTATACATAGTAGCAAGAGTGTTAGCCACGAATGAGCTCACATCCAAGCCTTTCTTCACTGTTTGTGTGTGAATCTCCCTCCCATAATTCAAAGCACCCGAGTCAGCACAAGCCTTTAATACAATGGCGTAAGTATACGAGTCACAGGCCACATTTGATCTCCACATTTCAGAAAAGTACACCAGTCCCTCCTTATTATAACCCACACGAACAAGGCCAGTTATAATTGCGGTCCAAGAAACTACATTTCTTACCGGCATCTCATCAAAGACTCTACAACCTTGCGAAGTTTTTCCAGTTTTCGTGTACATATCCAGAAGGGCACTCCCTACAAAAACCGAATTCACAAAACCAGTTTTTACGGAATACCCATGTAATAATTCCCCAAAATTCGTATTCATATCAAGTCCACAAGCCTTGAGTGCAAGACTAAGAACGAAGGGGTCCATTCCGACGGTAGGCTCAACCCACATATTTGAGAACAAAGTCAATGCTTCAAAGCAGTCCAAGGCATTGACATAACCAGATATCATAGTGGTCCATGAGATTTCATCTTTATGAGGCATTTTATCAAACATTTGACGAGCATCATTCAAATGACCCGTTTTCACTACTTGCCTCAGTTGTGAGTTAGCTTCAAACATATCTACTTGAGTGACGACATGGGTTTTATACGCTAACTGGTCGTTACCTACCAGAAGATCTCTGTATTCAGTACAAGCGATGCTAGATGATGTGCATAATCTCCTGATATGAGGCCTAATTAATAAAACCATGTTTACGTAATTTGAGCAGCCATACAAAGCATGCACTTCAGAATAGAAACCGAAATGTGTTTCTATGTTCCTTCAGTAGAGAATGTAAACCCAAGTTCAGAAGCCCAGCTCCTCGAACATTTAAAAGCATTTTGCCACCAAAAAAAGTGCTGCTGAGCCACCCGCTCTGCACCGCCAAACGGGTCCTTACTCCTTAGTAGGGTTAAAATTTGAACTTAATAGTTACCTGTATCTGGTTAAATAGTTGGAAAATATCCATCCTGGATAGTATGCACAAACATTGTTTTTTTGGGCCGGGTCTGTTTGTCAATTGGGTCAGACAATCAATTGAGAACAATGGGCCCAAGGTTGTAAACACTATTCCAAATTGTTCTAAGACCTTTCATCTCATCAAACAAGCAATTAGGGATGTTAGCACTATTCCAAATTGTTCTAAGACCTTTCATCTCATCAAACAAGCAATTAGGGATGTTAGCGGGGCGGGATGGGATGGATTTTTTCTTTTTCAATTTTGTCCCGTGAAATGAAAATTTTTTCTCAAATCCGTCTCAATCTCAACTTAAAATGGGACAAGGCATGTTACCTCCTTCTTCCTTTTCTTCTGTGGTTCTTTCTTCATGAAAAACTAGAGGAGGGTAAAAAGAAAAAGAAAAAAAATATATGGTTCCTTCTAGATTTTTCTGTGTTTGGATTTGCTTTGGTATTAAGATCACGACACATCATCCAAATATATCATTCCTCTCTTACTTTAGATGGTTTGTCACGATTTTAGGTACTCAAGCAAACCCAAGCATGGAGAAATTCAAGCAAAGGATTTATATTCAAAAAAATATATATATTACATGATATAATATCAGTTTATATATATATATATATACACACACGAGTGTCCTGTGTTGTGTCTGTGCTTCTGAGCTAAATATTTGCAATAAATAAGTTCATATTCAAATCTGATTTCTTTAAAGAAGTGCAAGTTTACATAAAAGCTGGGTATCATTTTGTCTCTAGTATAAGCAAGACTACTATAATGAAACAAACAAATGAAATTCTTTTCAATTGTTGCTTCCCTACCAACACATAAAACTCCCTAAACAACTCAGTTGACAAAACAAGTATAGAGATGTATAGAAATTAAAGAGTCTATAAATCCTAAACCAGCTACCCTCCTGGACGAACTGATATTCATCTCTAGGAGAAAAACCACATCCCAGAACCTAACCAAGCACCCACTACACAATCAACATTGCACATTTTGCCACACAGCTTCATTTTCATGTAAAGATGCTAATCTATTTTTCAGTTTCCAATTTGCTTGCCCCGGTGCCTGTTGGCCCTTGCCCTCCTCCAGTTCTCGATATCTCTCAGCCTGCCATAAATTTTTCGAATTTGATAGAGCTTGTGAGACTGTTGAGCAATCAAATTCGCGGTTGAGGACCTCTCGCTCAGAATTATCTCATACCCATCTCGGAAAGAGTCCATGCCATCAGTTTGAAGTTGCCAGAATAGGCCACCAGCAGCTGCACCTCCTCGTCTAGCCGATGAGTATATCTTGTTGTAGACAGTATTGAAGAGAAGGTCTCTCTGGTATGTGTTGAAGCCAGGATCTTTCTGTGATTTTCCAAACTCTGTGAGGAGTAATGGCTTTCGAAGAATATATTGTGCATCTTGAATGTGGTTGTTGAGCCAATTGTTCAGAAAAGAAAGTTGGTACTGATCATTTGAGCTGGATAACCTGCTCATGCAACAAAATTGTGCAAATATCAGATTAGGCAACTTGGGCAAAGCTCTGTCACAGTTACATTTTAATAATCATTAAGTTAGCCAAATGGATGCTTCAACCTCAGGTATAGGTAATGGCTACTAAGAAGTTCTAAACCCAATTCAATAAGCCAGTACTAGCCTGCACATGGATAAGGTCTTGTTTGGATTAGCTTTCCCTAAAATCAATTTTGAAGCTCAAATTTTCACTTGAGATGGGATGTAATCAGTTTTAGGAGACTTGAGGAGTGATAGGATGGTTGGCCAAAGTTGCACCTCCTAGCTTAGCTTCTGCTGCAATTACTTCTATTTGATATGAAAATTTTGATACATGGAGATTGATGGTTTGGACATAATTCTAAAGACATATCTGAAGACATAGTTCTCCAAATGTGATTTTAGGCAAAGCTAATCCAAATGGGCCATGAATTTGGAATTGTCCAAGATCATATTCTGATGTTGGATTGTTCTGTTCAAGGGACCAAAGTAATCAAATGTATTATCTTCAAATCTTCATGAAAGTAATGCTATATTTGGATCTCGGAATGATCAAGTGAAAGGAAAGGAAAATAGTGAAAATTGTTTAGAAACTGATTCATTTTTCAAAGCACTTTCAAAAATTTTCTTTCCTTGTCCCTCAACTTTTCTAAGTTCCATACAGAGGCTAAAGGTTTTCATTCTAGATTTTCAGATATAAGTTACTACCATTGATCAGGATATGAGTGAACTGTTGCAAAATCAATCCCACGGATTCGATTATTAGCAATGAAGTCTGTCCCGGTATTCAAACCAGGATTGAGTCTCTTCCTCTGGGGTGATGAATTCCCATAAAATCCTTCAAGACCAGCTTCCAGCAAGTGATTTCTGTCTATTGATTTCACAAAGTAAGCCATCTCCATTATCCAAGCCTATCAGACAAACAAGCAGCAGTGAAACTGGATTTAGTATGAATATTGTGCACAGAAAAGGATTAAAAAGAAAAAAAAAAGACTATGCAAAATGAACATGGGTGAAGAACTAGTTGCTCAACAAGGAATTAGCAGAAAGCACTGATTTTAGATGGGTCTTGAGGTTGGGTGCTCAGATAGTCATATGAAGTTAGATCTGAATTAATCAGAAATATGATAAAGAAAGAAAGAAAGAAGCATGGAGAATGTTATCTTAACCTGAATAGTTCTTCCTGATGGATCTGATGTGCATCTTGGCTCATTCATAAGCTCCCATGCCATAATTGTAGGATCATTCTTGTAAACAATTCCAGTCATTCTGTTGTATCTGTTGAGAACAGTCTGTAAAAAATACAGAAGATATATAAAAATCAGAACAAGTATCATGACTCCCATAATTAAATCCTTCATGGAAACCATTATCCACACTGGAGAAGGAAAAAAATGATATATAAAACAAAATTATAATCTTAAAAATAAAAATAAAAAATAGAAAATAAAAACCCATATTGAAGAGTCACTTAGTTAGAAATTACAGCTTAAGTTGTACCAAATAGAGCTCTCAAGTTATGACTTACCCTAACATGGTTCTTGTAATAACCCTTAACAACAGGGTTTCTAAAGAAATCATCATCAGATGTCAAATACTGCCCTTGATTTCTAGCCCAGTTCACATACTGCTTCTTTCCTCCAAAGCTCTCATAGTTATTCACCAAGCTCAATACAAGCTTGATTCCATACCTTCTAGCCTCAGCTATAACAAAATCCAACCCCTTCAAACCAACATAACAAGTAAGACCAGAAAATTTCAGAGATAAGAAATGGGGAAGGAAGAAAGCAGATCATGAATGATATGAGCTTCAGCCAAAAAAAAAAAAAAAACAGAATCAAAGAGACCTTAAACATTTGGTCATTGTAGGAGCCGGGGGAGTACTGCAGAGGTCTGTAACCACCATCACTGAAAGCCCAAGTTCTAGCAACAGTAAGCCCATGGCTTGAGGCTTCACGAAAAGCAGCTGAAACTTTGGGACGCTGAGATGGGTCAGAAGCCAGATACATTAACCAGTAGGCATTGAAGCCATTTGCATAGTATGGGCTACCATTCAATACAAAATGCACTCCTCTTGTTCTGATGAAACCATCTCCTGCTTCAGCTTGGATAATAAAGCCATGGTGGTGGATCAAAAGGGCAAGCAAAAGAGCCAAACCCAAATGTTTCATCTCTCTCTCTCTTTCTCTCTCTCTCTCTCTCTCTCAATGCAGGAAGGGATCTTAGCTAAATAGGGAGAAGGGTCTCCTGGAAATCAAGTTTGTCTTCTTACAACTGCAAAAAGAGCAAACCACTGACACTGTCAAGACTCATGAGAGGACAAAAGTCTTGAAAATGGAACTATTTTTTCTCTCTGGTCCATTAAAATGAAACCATTCCTATCTAATCCTTACTTGTAACCTCGAGTTTATCTCCCAAAATTTACTGTGGTTGAAGGCCATTCCTTTCCTTTCCTTTCCTTCTCACCCCCCCCACCCTCTCTCTCTCACACTCGCAACTTCGCAAGAAGTTTGCACCGACATTTTTCTTTAAATTATTCCACAAAAGTTTCACTGTACAATTTTTTTTTGGGGGGTTAAAAACTATACTTTAGAAAATCCTCCACAAGTACTTTTTGATTTATTTTTTTTATTTAATAAAAAATTCAATAATAAGGACATTTTAATCAACTAATAACCTATTTAAAAACTTGAAATGACAATCGATTAAGAGCTCGTTTGTATTAGCTTTTTCTAGAATCACTTTTAGAATTTAAAATTTCACTTGATTTAAGAGAATGAATAATAATCATTTTTAAACAAATTTAGAGATGATAGGATGCATGGCAAAATTTTCACACTAATAGTAATTGTGACAAAAGTTAGGAGACCTTAACTTTCACCACAATCAATTTTAATATGAAAATTTTGATACGTGAAAACATAGTTTGAACATAATTTTAAAGAAATATGTGAATGAATAGTTCCCCAAAAATATAATTTTAGCAAAAACTTACACAAACGGACCCGAAACGGGATTGATTAGATCACAAGTACAAAACCCAAGGTTAGTTATATTAATCCATCTTCATGGAATATAATCCAAACATGGTCAGCTTTTATGTTAAGAATAATGATATTTGTGTACAACCTTTTAAGATCTCATACTATTACAATTCAATTTTATAGGATAAAATAGCTTATCTTGATGTTTACAAGTCCGAACTAAATGATATCAAATTCAACTCTCTTCATAGGATCTGTCACTATTCACCAATTCGTCCCTTTAAAATATTAAAAGGTGCAAAATAGATAATGAATATATGGCTAAAAAAACACAGAGATCATACATTCCGTTTAAATAAAATTCTATAATGTATATTATTAAAATTTTTAATATTAAAATAAATACGTATTAATGTACGATTATGCTCTCCAAAAGTAAAAACTAGTGGAGAGTAAAAGGAAAAGCTGATCGTTTACCATCAGTCCTTTTTGTGCCAAACACGACAAAAAGAGTCAAAAAGTGCGCAATTTCTTCACAAACCCTCCCTAGAGAGCTATCAATGTCTCTATCCATGTCACCACGTGGCACAACGTCGTCGGTCTGATAATCGAACCCATGTGAAGGAGGATGCGCATTCGGTGCACCTTACCTTGGTCCCACCAATTTGTCTTTCCCAATTTAAAGAATAAAGTGGACGCCATGTGCATTTGTTGCATCCCCACTTTATTGATACGCCTATATTTGTGCGACCTACCTTCAGATATCTACCTTTTTGGCTTTCTTTCTAGGCAATTTCATCATATTCTTCAAAATCATGATGATGGTTATGATCTGACGGTTGCTGATCGAGGGGTCTAATGGTCTCACTATCGATTGCCACGTGTAGAGTTCAGTTCTGGAAAGAAATTTGACTAGTTGTCTTTCTGCCACACGAGCTGAATTGAGTGGTCAAGACCACCTATGTTCAGTGGTCTCAAGAATAGAGAATTTGTTCCCTGGTTTTTACTCTGTGAACGACTTTATGGCGTGATCTGCGGATTTAGAATTTTCCGCGACATGTGGAGTGAATTGTTCACCGAAGCGGGAACATCTCCCTAGACTCAATGGATCCCATGCATATATGCGTTTGTTAGTAGATTTCTAACATGCGCTCATGGGATTTATTCTACACCCCAACCAAATTGCCAAGGATTTACCTGCTCACGACCCTTTAAAGTTTAAACCGACACTCTTGTTGGCTATTGGCTATTTTTTTTTTTTTTTTTGGATAATTGGCTATTGGCTATTGGCTATTACTGTCCACTGAAGGAGAATAAAATGAAGTACTTACCAATATATGGGGAAAAAATAATTACATAATTCCTCCAAACCGGCGGATGACATGTTGACCTAATTGCGTATATTCTCAATTTAAAAAAAAAAAAAATTGGATTCAATAATGTGGATACGCATCAATATTCATTTATTAATATAAAAGAGATTTAGAACAGGAGTAGGCTTCCATCGCACTCTTCCAAATCGCCTGAATGAAAGAAAACTTTAATCAAGTGATAACTAATGTAGAGTGAGCAGGCATTAACTTGATTCTTCAAGTGATAACTAATGTAGAGTGAGCAGTCCCTTAACCATGTCTGAAAATTAGTCAAGTCTTTAGACACTTGGTTAGAGGGAAAAAAAAACAAAAGCTTAACCCCTCAGCCTACAACTAACAAGAGTATACACTTAATATTATTACAGCTCTACTATCCCAATTTACATGTCAGAAGCAATGGTCTAAGTAACACGTTTCTGCACGACTGCACTGCCCTACCAAGAATACTGGAAAGAAGTTCCGCGTGCTCTAATAACTTTCTTAGCCTTTTGACACAAGATATTCCCTTAAAGATTACAACAATCCTTTCCACCAACCAGCCAGCCAGAAGTTTAATTAAAGGTTTTTATGAGTTGAACCACCTCAAAAATATCATCAACTATGACACTGTGACCTTCACTTGGCTGCAATTTTATCATTAATGCAACTGTCACTGATAACTTTTCACGTTATAAAGCTCGAATTTGGCCCCCATAGCCATAGTACTTCAGAAGCCCTTCATCTTGTCTCCAATTATCCTTTACTTTCACTTCAACCTGTTCATCAGTGAGTTCCCATAAGGTAAAAATTTTCCAAACCAGAAATGCTCAGTAGTTGGTAATATATAAGGCAGCATAGACTAATTACAGGCTATGGCGGTAAGGACTAAGGATTCATTATGTGGAATAAGGGCCCATTATATTATAAATCATTTACATGAATTGTATTGTTAATTATTGCAAAAGTGTGAGTGAGTGAGTTAGCACCTCAAGGAAAACTTTCTTCTGTAAGAAATCTTCAATGTCAAGGCGAGCAGCTGTTGCGAGTAATTTCAAAGCCTTCCCATCCTGCAGTAGTTTGAGTTGACATGGAAATCAGATAAAACTATATAGAGGTATGCCGTGTATACCCTAAATTTATTATTCTACCAAGTAAACTTAGAAGCGTCATAGATCAAGGTGACAATTTTCAAGTACCAATGTTTTTGAGATTTACTTTCCATTTCAAGCAATTTTTGGCTTTCAAATCATTTGAAACTTCATTTACCAAAACTTTTTGGCAATTTTCTGGCTTTAAAACAATTCAAAGCAATTTTTGAACTCAGGGGACCCCGCCAACAATGATGCATCAAAAATGTTTTTTAAAAAAACCATACAGACAAAAGACTTTGCTTACTTTTCCAATGAGGATGATCTTTTGAGAGTTTTTCTCAACCACAACCTCAACTTGAATGAAATCTTTTGCAGTTGGCCTAGTTTTATAGTTTACCACATTCACCTGCAGGATTTAAACATTAAAATAAAAAATAACAAAATCTCTCCATTAGATGTAACTTTTACCTGTAGGATTTAAATATTAAAATAAAAAAATCTGCATTAGATGTAACTTCTAAGAAAGTCTATATGAAAATAAAAGCAACTAAGGAGGAAGAAAACAAATTGAGAATCATGTCTCACAAGTCACTTGAAGCTTGAGATTTATGAGTATATACCTGACATGCATAAGGAACTTCATTACGGTATTGCATAAAGATCTTTTCTCTAACAATTTCAGCAACAAAGAATCTTTCCGGGTGCTCGCTAACAATGTCCTGAGAACTCAATTAAAACACAGGTTAAGTGTTCATATGCAACAAGTAAATAATTATTTAGCATGAAACCGGGGGAAAAAAAAGGAATTGACTAAAATCATTCTTGCTGGTAAAAACCAAATTTGCAAATGCAACATCCTTCAGTCAAACTACAACCTTTGGCTTTAATATCCATCACACAACATTCCTTAATGCAGAAAAATAAAATTATGTACTCAGCAAACAGTGCCATTGGCCTCTAGATCATTATCCTACGCCTCTGTCCTCTCCTACCATGTTTGTGGTACACGTCCTATTCAATCCAGTAGTCCAACCATTATGTTTGCACATTACAATATTGCATTTAAAGCAAATATTCCTTACTATCAGCATTAATTATGAATGTAACTACTTACAATATTATTAACCATTCAGAGTACAAGATTGGACTAGTCAATTGGAGGTCTTATGGTATAAAACACATAGGTACCCATACAAAGTAGGAATACAGATTTACCAAAATAAAAAATTACTTGATTGGGTTGAATGGTGAGGAATATGGCATCAATGCTTTATCCAACGATGCAGGAACAGTTTTAGTTCAAAGATAGGAGGATCTAGATAAATGAAAATAATGCATGGGATACATGGAACAAACACTGCTGAGGTCATTATAACTTAATAAACCCAAGCTTACAATACTTTTTTCAATGTACATTACAAACTTCATATTTTTATACTCAATGAACAGTGCTATATGAATCAAGCCGAGGATGGTGATTTCAGGGTGTTCCATGAGACTCTGCAGCTATCTAAACCAACATGTTACCACTTAGATTATACTTGACAATTGGTTTAGTTTTAGAAATAAGCATGATTATATTTTGGCAATCTGGAAAACCTTTTTTTTATTTGGTCCAAAGGGCAAGGATCCATGCAAGAGATTTGCAAATAGTTCTGCCTGCTACCAACATGATGCAACCTCCTCCAACATGTGGGTTTGGAAATAGCATAAAAGAATGGAGTTAGTAACATCTAAACTAAGAATTATAGTGCTTTGTATACACCGTGGAATGAATGGAATAGAAGAAATTTGACACACACATTGCTTGCTTCTTTCAGGTCTATAGCATTTTTAGACCAAAACATGGATGTTCTGGCCTGAGCTGCTGCTGCTGCTTCTTTTCATTTTGGTATTTTGTAAACGAAATGTCTCCCTTGCATAACAAGAAATCAAAACATTCATTTTCTGGTGTGTAGTTCTTGTAGTCGACTTTAAACAGTAAGGATAAGATTAAAAAGATAACAATGACATAAGACAAGATTACCATCAAAGGATTATTAGTGTTCATTCCAGGGAAAGGAAGACAATAGAAAACAAAAATCTTGGCCTTGTCCATACCTTCGGATAATAAGCTGGCCCAACAGGAAGTTTTGATAGTATCCAATCCTTGACATCATCCACTCCATGACCATATTTGGCACTCACGGGGATGATCTCATCAACATCTGTGAACTTTTCATACCACTGCAAGAAATGTCATGCTAATTCAGCATACAGAGTCACAGAAAGTAGTGGGAATTTTAAGATACCATCCATGTAGACCATGTAAACGATTTACTAATGTATATGTACAAAACATGGGGCATAAGACGGACCAACTGATGGATTCAAATAAGTTATGTGCACACAAAAGGCCAACCTAATCCATATCAGATGATCATGACCATCTGTATCCTAGACTTCTCTTAAGATCATGTTCTGTATACTCCTTCAAGCCATCCAAACAAGGGTCCCTTATAAAACCGTTACAAGAATTTGACTACATAGATGCTTGGCAAATAATATTAGTGAGATGCATTAGTGAATGGACCTGACTCCAACACAAGTTTTTTGCACAGGCACACTACAGTCTACAGTTGATGTTCCATCTAAAAGTTGAGTAGATGGGTTACCTTGAATTTCAAGAACAGTAGAAACAGTAGTGTACCAGCGAACCACACAACACCAAGATTTACACAATTGTAGATACCACTTGTTACAGTTTTGAAATTACATCAACATCCTCCAGAATTGATATTGTTGAATTTACATTATAAACCCATGCTTGCAACCAAAGATACTTTAATAGCAACTATGTATATTTCTCCATTATTAAATAAATATTATAATTGAAATATATATGTGTGTATATATATATGAGTGATATCAACAGGTTTCTTTTCCAGATATATCTGCAATTGTCATAAACCCTGGGGGAGGTAAGTGTCTTACCCATTATTTTCTTCATTACAATATTAGTAGAAAGAATGTACTTATGCATATCAAATACTAATATCAATTAACAACTTCTGACCTCGAGTTTCTTTGCAATTTCACCAGGTTTGATCAGGTCTTTCTTATTCAAAACCAGCAAAGTGGGAATCTTATCTTTGAGATTTCCCCCACCTTCTTCCAACACTTCATCAATCTAGAAACAAGGAAATAATCTCTCAAAAAAAAAAAAAAAAACACAAAGACTACCGAACAATTTGCCCAATCAAGAAGCATACCTTTTGAGGCACCTTACTTGCATCAACAAGAACCAGTACACAGTCTGCATTTATGGCAGCACTTCGTACATTGTTCATCATCATAGAATCCAACTTGTGCATTTTCTTCTCAATAACACCAGGTGTATCATAAAGTATCATCTGCAGGCTAACCGTTAGTTTAATGAATGATATTAAACAAATTAATAGAATATTTCTCTCATTTTCAAAGTTCAAACAACCCTAAGTTGCATATTCTTAAGAAAGTATAAAAACATTCTCAAATAATACCAAATTATAAATAATAATAATAATAAAAACCATGTTCCTAACTGACATTTGGATATTCTAATCTTTTTCTTCATTTCTCCTAGATTCATAAAAAAAAAAATTTAATTACTATGCATTCATTCCAGATTATTAGTTAAATCACTAAACTACCAAATTCTGACATGAATGAAAAGATAACAATCAGAATTGTATAATATTATATTTATATGCAATAAGCATGATCCACTATAAATCACCATAATATCAACTTTCCAGGTCCCTTTGATAGTTAATTTGTTAGATGTGCACTAGTGCAATGCTCAACATGTATGCAAGAGAATAATTTTAACTGTATCACTCTGTCTATTGTTTCATGCTTTCATTGCGCACTTAGGAAATGATCATGACAGGATCACCAATAACCATTTTTTGTTCCGTAAACATGGACAACAAATAGTAACATGGACAACAAATAGTAGACGCCTCTGTTGACAAAGGTAACATTAAGCAGAGATCGTCAATTCAGAGATTGTCACTTAGTTGTTCTATGAGAGGTAATTGAATATATGAACAGGTTGCTAAAATAAAGCATGAGAATATTAGCTACTGAAAAAAAATTCAAACCTGATAATCTGGGCCAGAACATATACCAAGGATTCGATGCCTCGTAGTTTGAGGTTTATCTGTGACTATTGACAACTTTTGGCCTATCATTTGGTTTGAAAGTGTACTCTTTCCAACATTAGGCTTGCCAAGCACAGCCACATATCCTGCATTACTGCTGAAAATTTAGAACTACAATGAAGAAAATAAACCTCGAGGTTGCATTTGGGTCAATGACTTTACTATGGAATTGGCTCTGTAGAATTTAAATTCAAATCCAAATCATTAGTACATATAGCAACCAAACTGTGAGTTTAAAATTGGACGCCTCCAATTTCAATTCCAAGGCCATAGTCCCATGCAACCAAACATAGCCAAGAACTTCTGAAGATAATTTAGAAAAGTTAAAGCATGAATCATGAATAACGATCAGGAAGAAATGCAGAACATTTTTTTTCCCTTCAATTTAACTCACTGTGTTTTGAAATCTCATTTCACTCTTTTTTTTTCCCCAGCCAGTTAAATTTAGCTTCAATTTTCGAAAATGAAACACAACTTTTCGTCTGTCCTGAAAACCGGATTTTAATTTCCTTTTTTTAAAAAAATTTCCCGACAAGTTTCTCAGCGACCAAACGGAGAATAAACGTTTTTCCCTCTGCTAATAAAGAAGAAAAAGAAAATGAAGAAGGCAATAATACCACTTCGATGGTTAGGGTTAGAGAGAAAGTTGTCAAGTTCTTCAATCTCATAGTCGTCAAGCAAGGCCGTGTTCCGGTCAGGCTTTTCGCTCAACGAGAGGAGAGAGAAAGACGATGACTCGTCCTCCTCGGAAGAGCTCGCCGTCGTCGCAGATGCCGATAGTGATGAGAGATTAGTAACGTACTCTTCTTGTTCTTGCAGCTCATTTTCTTCCCCAATTGAGAGCTGTTTCTCGGATAACACGAGCTCTCCATTCCAATATACACTGCTGCTGCTGCTGCTGCAACTCGCCTGAAACTGAAAGAGAGAAGAGTCTCGGAATGGCTTTCTGCTCTGACGAGGAAATAAAGCCTTCTTATCGGCGGCGGCGTATTGAGAGTGATGGGGAAGAGTTGCGAATATGTGCAGAGCCAGCTCCATTGGAATTGAAGCGTTTTTGTTGTTGATAGATTTCAATACAGTTTAAAGACTGGATAGAATCTCCGGATCGGTGTCGTTTTGATTTTTCCCATTTTCCCAAAGAAACCGTTGTTAAGCAGTAGGGCTACGAACATGAGCTTATGATGGGTACGTTACTAATTTATTTTATAATACTGCCACGTCAAATAGTTCATATAATTTAATAATTTTAATCTGCATTATACTAATTACAAAAAAGAACCCAGCTTATGGTCGCATCCGATAGGCTCAAGATCACATCTTCCCATTGTAAGCTACATTAAATGATCATGACCAACTCTTACCCTTACCATATGGTGAGTTATAATCTAAGTAAACATTTGTTGATCTAGCCAAAATCAGCAAACGTTTATATGACTGTTACATCGGCCTAAAACATTGCTTAAATGACTGAGATCTAACAAACATCAGAGTATTTACTGACTTGATCATTTCTCATCATATGATTACCATTAAGTAAACCAAAGTATATACCTATATAAAAACCTGATGGGAGTTTGATTTTAGCTCGTTAACCTGATTCTGTCAAGTAGAGTCCTCATGATAAATCAAGCATGACAAAACCCAGAGAAGGAAAAATACATGAATAATCACCCACAAAGGTGCCTTTGCTTTACAAATACTGTTTAATACAACAGATTCCATAAATAATATGATACAAAATCAAAACCATCCTTGCAAGTTATCGCCACCCTTTACAAAAACTCAATCCTTAATTGAAGACACGTTGCAAGATCAAATTTTACCTTCCTAATTGAATATGGAAACTGCATTTCGCCAATTCCCATGTAACACAAATGTTAGTGCTCCCTCCAAGCTCAATAGAATAAAAAAAAAAAAATTCCCATTTTCTTAGAGTTAGCATGCTTGTATGTAATGATTCGGCAGCTACTAAGCAGCAATAATGTAACATATCTTCTAGAATAACCTGTGTAACACACACACAAAGGCACCATGCAATCACACTTCAAACTTTAAGGCCAATTGAGATTCAGTAGGAATATGAAAACAGATCTGAATTGCAGAAAAGAATAATTTAACCACTCCTTTGGTTAAGATCTACTTCCAAAACCACCCTAAAATTAGAAGGAGCATTACGACAAGCATAAAAGTCGGTAAAGATTCTAATGCATATAAGCAAGAATGTGATTATACTAATCCCATCTATGTCTTCACCTCACCAGTTAAGGGCACAACTGGAAATGCTTAAAATTATTTTGGTGGAGCTATACATCCTCTGATGGAAGCAAAAATGTAACCAACAACATAAAGATACTGTTATTCACAAAGTTGGCATATTTGACCTTTTATTTTCTCTTTGTTCCATGACATGGTATCACAGTTTAATGTTTGATTCCAAGCTCATCATTTGGCTGCATCATCACGGTCAGATAATGGTACTTTTTCATTTGGGAGATATGACCATGCCAGGGTTGCACTACCGAGGGTGATGGCAGCAGCAATTGATCCCCAAACCCACTTCTGCCTTCTTTTTCTTTTTTGCCTTTCACGCCGTGCCATCTCTACACAAAACAGAAAATGGGAAAAAATTAAAAGAGCAAATGATGGGTAGTAGAACCTCCTGCAAGTGTGCATGAAGGAGATACTTTATTTCCAGTCCATACTATACCTCCTAGAAGGTGATCATAACATGCAAATACCTAATCAAGGACAAGGTTTTCCTATTATAAAAAATAAAATTATTTGCATAAAGCCACAAACTAATGAAACAAGATGCTAGTTCCACCAACATTAACAAGGGAAAAAAAGGTTTAATATGGAGAGAGAGAGAGAGAGAGAGAGAGAGAGAGACGGGTAGGTAAACCAAAGTGATGCTTGGGAAAAACAAGTCTCAAATGGATTAGAATTATTGGCCCTCCTGATGGATTATGATATGCCACACTCACAGTATATTATTTAGAGATCTCTGAAACAGAAGACGTTTAAGAGGTTGAATAAAGTACCCAACTTAAAAGAAGGCGGTGAATTTTCGTTTCTATTCCTGTTTGGTACATTAAGAATTGAAAACTAAGGGCCCGTTTGGATAAGCTTCTACTTCCTGTTTTTCTACTTTTAAAAGTAAAAAGATGAAAGTTTTGAGTGAAAATTTTGGTAGTTACTTTTAAAAGTTGAGGTAGCAAGAAACCAAAATTTTGCACTACAGAAAATATAAAAACCTTCAATTTTTTTACTTTTAAAAGTAGAAAAACAGGAAGTAGAAGCTTATCCAAAAGCGCCCTAAGCATGCCTCTTTACCAACTACAAATTTTACTGCAGGCCTGCAGATATGGCCCCGGAAAAGATGGGTGCTTCCTGAATTGGTTCCCTAAAGCTAGTGGTGGCTCAACCTATTTGACCTAATATGCAGCTGATGCTTTCCAAATAAAATGCAATGGTCTCTGCCATGATGCTGGTGTCCCAATTTCCACCAACAGCAGACTGTGCCTTCACACACACACACACACACACACAAAATAGAAAAAAGAAAAAAGAAAAAAGATTTGGTCTAGCTGGCGCGCGGGCACACAATAGAAAAAAGAAAAAAAATTTGTTCTAGCTGGCCTTTCTGTGCTTACAGTGAATGAGTTCATTGCTCCAGACACACACACTCAAAAAAAATAGAAAGAAAAAAAGAATTGTTCTAGCTGGCCTTTCTGTGCTTGCGGCGAATGAGCTCATTGCTTCAGAAAGACTGTAAATGGTGAGCCAAACAGTGCCTCAATTTTCAGTTTATCTTAATTTTACTTATTTTAAAAGAATATTTCTCTTTTTTGTTATTTGTGAAAGTTTATCTTCTTTTGACTATGAGATATTTAACCAAAGGATGGAAAAATCATACCTATTGTCTCTTGGTTTCTCTGAGACATTTCCCGATTTACAGCCTCGTAATAGTGAAGTCGATCACATAATCGAGCAATCTCAAAGTTCTTTGACTCTATCTGGGCTTCCATCTCCATCTCTACCTCAGCTTTTGCAGTGCCCCTCCCAACAGAATCTGATACAAACCGAGCAACATAGACTTGTTGGCAAAGATCTTCAGCAGGGTCAAGATCTAGTCGCTCATCCAGTGCTACAACAGTGGGATCAGCAGGTAGTGTCAACCCCAGAATAGATAGCTGTTCCCTAATCCTCTGCCACTGGCTTTGCATATTATTTAAGGCTTCCTCTGCTTGCTTCCGTTTCTCTATCTCCATCAATAAACTCAATCTTATTTCACGCAATTCAGCTTCAACATCATGAAGAGAATGCAGAGGTCCACCCTCAGAAGATAGTTCTACAGCAAGTAAGAAATACAAATAAGATAACCAGTATCATAAAATAAATAAATAGAAACAAATTTGTGATATTAGCACCTTTGTATAACTAATATATTGTTCTGTAAAAATAACAATGCTTAAGTTATACAATTTTCCAATGATAATATATTTTATAACCCAAAACTTGACAGCAGGAAAACTATGTCATCTATCATGTATTCTATTGAACCTTTTCCTTTTACTTGATTTTTTTTTTTTTTGGGGGGGGGGGTCAAAAGCGGGGAGGGGGTGCTTTAAAAAATCACTGTTTTCATAAAAATAAACAAACTTCTAATACAGAAATTTCCTCATGTATTAATAACTTGGTACAAACTTATCCTTGGTGAGACCAAAATATTCCAGTTTCTAAACACAATGTGAGCTACTTCTCCTATATGTGCAACAACTAAAACAAGAAGATGGCAAACAAAAAGATGCAACCATAAAAAATAAAGAGGAAAAAAATTCAACCACCTCATCAACTGTCAAATTACTATTCTTGACATGAATCAATGGATATAGCAAACAAAAAGATAAAACTATAGCAGATAATAGAAATTAAAGTACCTTCCCAAGCATCAAAAAACTCTCCCATTGGTGTAGTATGCTTCAAAGTACGTTCTACCCCACTATTATCCTCTCCCTCAGTGTTGCTGGTAACACTCATCGATTCCTGGGGATCAAAGAAATCTTCGCTCTCCCCATCTCTCTCCGAGTTCAACGCAACACGCTGCAGAAAATCATTTTCACCAGCCCAAACCGTACCCAAATCGCTGTTCACAACTTCCCCATCATGAAAACCATTCACATGCTCCTCCTCAATAGAATTAGGAACAATAACATCAGTAACTGTCAGAGAAGAATCCTTAGCCAAATCAAGAACCTCTGTTTTTGCATCTCCCGCATCCCCATTAACCTTATTTTCATCGAGGGCCCGCTGGCGAGCCGAGACATCATCCTCAGAGAAGCTCTTGAAAAGACGAGGCCCACGCCGTTTGTGATTGACGATGTATGGCGAAGGAGGGAACGAAGATGGAGAATCAGGAAGTGGGGTTGCCTCAGGAGTGGCATAGAGCGCCGGGGATATCTGAGCCCAATGATATTTCTTCTCTGTTGCTGCCGTTACGGTCGATGTACTGTGCCTCCTCCCCAGCTTTGAGCTGGGAACAGTGTTCGAATCAGAAACAGCCTTAGTAGCAGATTTCGAAGCTCCCGGGTCTAACAGCCTATCTAATGCGATTGCTGTAAACGTTGGCATGGTACTGCAACATCAAACAATCAACCAAACTTAAGTAAATTTGGCGCAAATGACCAAAACCCTAAAGCTACGTTTGGACGTTTGGTTGCCAGAAACAGCAAGAAAAGAAAAGAAAGAAATCACAATTTTTTGTTATATGTTGTTCGGTTGAGGTAAAATTAACATTTTCTATTTTTATTTTTTGGTAAAACGAACAACGTATAACATAAAATTCTCAATCTTATTTTCTCATCTGCACCTCAATTTTCTCGCCAACCGAACAGAGCATAAAATCATATATCACGGCACATATACAACCATCGAAAATGTTGAAACCCTAAAACCAAAGCATTTTTTAAAAAAGCATCAACCCGAAACTCGAAAATCTAGAAGCGACAATGAAACACAATAATTAATCATTGTTATGGTAGCACAAATCCAAATATCAAATCTTCATAAACCCATACCGAATTCTACTAAAAAAGGTCACAGAAATAAGATTATTAACATAAAGAGATGCAAAATGGAAGCTGAACATCTATATATATATATATATATATATATGAAGTACCTGGGGTTAAGAAAGAAAATCTTGAGGAAACCCTAGTGGTTTGAAGAGGATGAAATTATGGAAAATGGAGAGAAGAGAGATGAGGAGTAATGAACAAGAATAAGATGATTGTCGACTTGGGCGAGAAGCATGAATTCATTCACCCTTTCTCTCTCTCTCTCTCCCCGATGTCGCAACGACCGCCTCTCTGCTTTTGCCTCCTCCCACCGCAAATATTTCAAACACGTTTGGTTTTCTCCTATTTTCAGGACCCTCAAGAAGGCTGATTCGGGCTTTGAGCACCCTCCAGCCTTTAAAGTCTAAATTAACCTTGATTTTGTTGAATAAGCATGGTTTGTATGAAGAATATAGTTGGATTTTCATAGCATGATTTTGTGATGGGGTGTTCTCTAATAACAAAACTAGAGTGCCCGAACCAGAAACGTCGAAGTGGGGAACAATCAATAATGGAAAAACGATGTCGTTTACTGGGAAATATCGTCTAAGAAAACGACGACGTCGTAAGTGGTTGTCTGAAGATAAAAACTAAAGAAAGAAACTAGAATGGAAGCTGAGGTCATTGCGTGCCTCTGGAGCGGCACGTGGCGTAGAATCCCTAAAAGATAGGCGAGTTCACTGAGGTGGCACGTGGCACGAGACGTGGAACTCAAGCCACTAACCGTCAGCTCGCACCTCACCCATCTGGGCCCATCCAACGAAACAGTGGGCCCTGAAGACTCATGCGGTGAAGCTTCACGGAAGGATCACTTTTTGGCATTCCTTGATGTCAAAAAGCCAAATTTAGCATCCCAAAGTGTCAAATGGGCTTAAAATTTGGCATCAACTAGTGCTTTTTTGGATGCCAAATTTGACTTTTGCATTGGAGATGCTCTAAGATTACTTTCTACTTAATATTAGGTAACCTTCGAAATTTCAAAGGAGAAACAATCTTATATATAATTTTAATATTTAACTCTTTTTTCCATATCAAATGACATAATAATCCACATCATAATATTATTTTAGTAAAGTCTACATAAATAACTGATTTCACATGCTACATTTGTTAAAATGTCAATTCTTATTTTAACATATTAATTAATATAACATGAATATTAACTGTCACACTATTTGGTATAAATAAAATTATTAAAATTTTGATATGTTTAGCATTTTTTTTTTTTATTTGACTATTTTTTGTCGGGTGGAAAACTTTGAGGCTTTTTTTTTTTTTTTTTTTGGCTTTTTGAAAAATTATCCGAAAGTCCTTGAAGTTAAAATTCTACCAGAAGATCCAGTTTATACAGTCATAAGAAATTTGATCTATTGATATAAAATGTTTATGTCAAAAATTTGCAGGTACAAAATTAATTTTTTTCTTTTTATTTGTCGAAGAAAGTATACTGAAATGAAAGATTAATACTTCAAGATGAGTCTTACTCTTACAATCTTCCAACACAAGTTTTTCAAACTTTAGCTGAATAATTATAAGATCAAACCTTTCGACTTAATATTACTATGTCCTATATTAGCTAATTCATGGGGACATCTCAGCTGCCCTATTAGTTTCTCTATAAACATGCTTGGTGCTGATATGCTCCAAACTAGAAGCCAAACAGTGCATATATTTTACTAGATTCACCATTTTCCAAGAGCAGCTCCTTGAACCCATAATAGGCTCAATAATATATAACTTGAACTTCTCCTTCGATTAGCAAATTAGTAATACTAAGGTTCCATTCAAATTATTTTTGTTTAAAATTACTGTTGGAGCTCAGAATTCCACTTAATCTAAGAGATGGGATGATACGAAATATTTTTCCAAAAATATTTTTCACAGATCAAATGACATAACATTTTCCAAGAGCAGCTCCTTGAACCCATTAACTCCTGTAACATGACACTGATAGGTTTTACCTATCAGCTTAGAGCATCTCCAACTATGTTTTCTAAATTTTTCACAAATGGCTTCCTATTTTATCTAGTCATTTTTACACTATCTACTCCAATCATGTTCTCTACTTTTGCTAATCACGAAATATTTTATTATTTTATAAAATTTTACTTAAAAAACAAACAACAAAAGTTACCGTTTGATTATAACACATGGCAATATGTAGCACATGATTGGACTGAAATAATATTAAATTAATGTTATTCTGGTTTGGCGAGCTCAATTCCCCCGCCACAAGTAGAGAGCCATTTAGCTAAAAGCTATTTTAGCTATGAGGTTGGCGAGCCCTTGGAACCCTGTAAAAGTGTTGTTGCTCCCTACTTTGGCTAAGGAGCCAAATATAGGGAGGCCTTTGGAGATGCCCTTAGGTAACATTTTCACCATTTGGTTTGTATACTCCATTATTTAGAACACACTGAAAAATTCAAACATTGTTCCCTAGCCAATAACAATAATTAAAATTAAATGGTTTTAGGATTCAAATTCAAACTTTTATTTTTCAATACATTTGATCTTTTAGTTGGTATCCCACTTTTCATTCAAATGAGCCAATTTTTTTTTTTTTTTTTTTTATCTCTAAATACAAAATCACAATTCCTAGTATTACTGTCAAATTCAAATTATTATTATTTTTTAGATGGTTGGACAGTTTTTTGGAATTTTCGGGAAAAAAAAGTATGCAGAATTTGCATTTGAAGCTAATTTGATGGGCTATTAATCCTTTTAATGCTGATCATGACTTGTTTGATCATCGCAGCTCCTCAATTAGAAATTGATTGGTCTATTGTTTCATTAGTATCATCCATACACTACTTATGGCATAAGTTACAGTTTTCAGTTCAATCCCATGAGCCCTGAGACGGCTTAATTGCTTAAACCCATCTTTAATCTTCATCCTGTATACAGATCGAAATCTTGGCAATGGCTGAGATGAAATTACAATTCCTTTATTATCCCTTTTCTTACTGCTTATTTGGGCTTTATAATTCCTTGTTCTTTTTGGTGGGGAGAGGGTTGATGTTTGAAGGGGGCACCATTTTTCTACTTTCAATAATCCAGCAGCATTTTTCCTCTGTTTGGTTCTTCGTTGAGAGAGAGAGAGAGAGAGAGAGAGAGAGAGAGAGAAGGAAAGAAAAATGTTGAAATTTGCTTGAAAATGGATTCATCTGTGAAGCAATTTTGTCTTTTTCTTCCTTTTCCTTAATTTTTTCCAAGTTCCAAATAGAGGCTTCTGAATATGGGGGAAAAATGGGAGGAAACCCAAAAACAATAAACCATAATACTTAATTTAAAGGACTTAAAACTCTGAATTCTCATTCTCAGTATACAATTACAGAACCCAAAAGCAGAAACACAACAATACTTTCATTTGAAATATATATCAGGCTTGTTTGAATTCACATCCCAAAACCCCCCTTCCTTTACATACTCCAAATACCTTGAGAATTCAGGTTTAGCTGTGGTCTTTTTACGACGGAAATCGAATAGACTAAAGAGGGGGTGGCTCTTCTTAACCTTCTTCGCTTGCTTCGCCTGAGAACTGGCTGGTAAAGTCAATTCCGGTGTTGATTTTTTCGATGAACCAAGTATTCGAGCCGGCAAGCTTGTGACCCTCTTCAACTTTGGTTCTGAAACATTGATGAGCGGCTCATCCCCTAACGGATCATATCCACGAGGACTTCTCCTTGTACTCAATGCTCTAAACATGGCTAAACATACAAATAATGCCCACCAAAGATGACCTGAACTTGCACCAAACATAAATACTTGAAAAAAAGGTAGGTAAGGAATGGGAGTTAGCCATAACTTTGATTTAATCCAATTGGTGATGTAAGGTTTGGTACTTTCCTTTTCAAATAATTGCTTTGTAGCATCAAGCATGTGTCTTGTGGTCATCTGATGACTGTTTCGCTTGAAAACAAAACCAAATAATGGGGTTTTCTCTTTTGACTTTATATTCAAACCCAACCACCAGTGAGGAATGTTAAGGGAGATTCCAGAGCATCTAGCCGACATGCACCACCCATAGTGCAGTGTCCCACCACCGTCCAACCCATCGGTCAGATTTGACGGCTATGCCAACACTATGCCTCCATGCTATTAGAATAATGAAACACCTTCCTCAAGTAGTTGAAACTAAATCTCATATTGTCTTTCAACAAATCATGTGGGTCATGGAATTTGGTTTACCAATTTTGATTTCTCACGAGAATATTATCGATTAAAACTAAGGCTGCAAATGGGATTGGACCAGCTCAAAGATTGCCCATCCAATACTCAGTGCATCCAAATATAACATATGAAACATCCAACGCTTGATTGTTCCATTGATCGATGGCCAAATTGTTAAAACACCAGCCACAAGTTGTCTTCACTTGAAAAATGTTATGCAAGTGACTCCAGGGACCATATTCAAATGCGCTTAACTGGCAACGATAATTCACCACATTAGTGTACCACAAATGGCTTAGTTAATGAACCCTCTAAGAATATCTGAGATTTTGATACTTTTTGTTTTCTCAAATTGATAGATTGAGAGCAACTTCATGACTGTGTGCAATGGAAACGCAGCTACTCCCTACTTCCTTAACCAGATTTTTCTTCTGCATAATGCTTCTCAACTCATTCACAGAATCCCACCTTCCAATGGCTGCATAAAAATTTGAAAGCAGTACATAATACTCAGGCTTATTCGGCTCTAACTCAAAGAGATGCTTTGCAGCAAATTCACCCCTCGTAACATCTAAATTCTGTCTACAAGCATTTAGTAGAGCTGCCCATACCGCAGCTGTAGGCTTACTACCAGTCTTAACCATATTATGAAACAAACACCATACTTCCTCCATCTGGCCTGCCCGGCTTAAGATATCTATTAAGCAAACATAATGCTCTGGACCCAAATCCAAGCCGTACTTTTCACGAGCTGATTTGAAGCATTCTCGACCCTCATCCACCAGCCCTGAATGCCCACAAGCCGATAAAACAGCCAGAAAAGTCACAGGGTTTGGTGAGACGCCACTTTCCTCCTCCTCCATCTTCTTGAACAGCTCAAGCGCTTCAAGACCATGCCCGTGACTTCCATATGCATCTATCATGGATGTCCATGAAACCACATCTCTTTGAGAAATCGTATCAAATAGAAAACGAGCACTCAAAATTTTTCCACATTTTGCATACGTATCCAACAAAACATTGCACAATTGGGTATCAGACGTGAACCCCAGACGTACTGCCACACCGTGTATCTGCTTCCCAATCCACAAATCTGAATTCTCAGAGCATGCAGCAAGGGCGCTAGTAAGAGCAATTATATTGGGTCGCATCCTACTCATAATTGAGAATGCCTCTTCATACTTCCTATTCCTAACAAACCCAGAAATCAATGAATTGAGCATTATGCTGTCCTCACAGCAATCCAAATTAGAGTATGCTTTCATGGCTTCTTCGATGCACCCAACATTCGAGTAAAAGTCAATCAGAGCGGTACCCAAAACCACCAAATCACGGCCCATCACAACAACCAAAGCGTGAACCTGCTTACCCTGTTGAAACGCCTTCAGTATGGAGCAAGCTTTAAGCACAGAACACAATGTAAACTCACTAAATTCCACTCTCTCTCTCCTCATTTTTTCAAACACATCAAGTGCTTCCTTAGGAAGCCCGTGGCGGAGAAAGTTCGACAGCAGAGCGTTCCAAGCCACTATATCCTTGAAACCAATCTCTTTAAACACACAAACTGAGTCACCCAAGTGGCCACATTTGGAGTACATGTCCATGAGGGCCGTTTTGGTGACAGCTTCTGAATCCGAACCCGTTTTGATCATCAGAGCATGAACTTGTCGGCCACGTTGGGGGTCCAGCAGGGCCGAGCACGTGCCCAACACCGGGGTAAAAGTGTAGGCGTTGAGTTCATAGTGCTCGCGGTGCATGTGATGGAAGAGAGCCCATGCGGGAAGAGCTTCATCGTTGCGAACATACGAGGCAAGGAGGGAATTAAACGAGTAGATGTTTCTGCAGGGCGTTTCATCGAACATATGGTGTGCGTAGACATTGCGTTTTTGATGCTTTACAAGCGCTTTTGAAATACAGGCATTGGGTGTTATGGCACCGTATACAAGTGAACGTATGAAACGAGATGATATGGACATTAGTAAACATAACTATGTGGTGGATGAGCTGAATTGTCAAAAAATAAAGCCTTTAATTTTCCACTCGAGTACGGGAATTCCCATAGGGTGGATGGGTCATACAACACTTTTGTGTTTGGGGTAGGATTCCAGTAATTCAAGTATTTTTCTTTCCACAACTCACTAATTATCCACTTTGTTCACTTACCTTCTCTATTAAAGTCTTGCCACTATTACTTTCATGTTTTTTGATCGTCTAAGTTGCCCGCCATGGTAGTTTAGGGTGGGTGTCTTTAGGCAGTCAAGTTCAATGTCTCATGAAGCGTAGAGATGCCCTGTAGGTAAGGGAAAAAAAATGAATTGAACAAACTATCTGATGGTGCCAAAAATTGGCTCAACAGCATATAGCCATTCACCTCTCTATAAGGCCATCTCTAATCATTTACTCAAACTTATACTTAAATTGAGTAAAAACTCTTACTTAATAATTATATTTTACTTCCCATTTCCGCAAAAGCCTCTTAGCAGATATGCAGGGGGAGAGAGGGAGAAAGAGAGTCGTCATTGCCGCTTCCTCGACGGCTATTATTCAGCAAGCAACCTTCGCTGTAGCTCCAGCAGGAGAGAGAGAAAGAGATAGAGAGAGAGGGAGAGATGGGGGCTCAATTCCAAGAGTCTATTGCTTTGTTAGTCAGGTGTTACGCATCACGCCTAATCCCAGATTTTCAACTCTTGGTTGACCTTCATGACTCCTCGGCTTTTTATCCAAGGTCTTGATTTCCGGCTCTTGCCCGAAGAAGACTTCATGTTCGGCCCAACTTAATCCGCTTTCTTTTTCTGGTCCACGAAGTTGGTAAATCTTAGTCCTCAGCTTATTTCCGAATTCATCCAAAATTCCCCTCATCACTATCAAAATCGAAATTTAACTGGCCTAATTGTTTGCTCAAAGTTTTTTAATTTATAATAGCATATAACATAATCTAGAAGACTAGGGGTTGGCAATGGACTGGACCAACCTAGCCCGAATATCTCAAGTCCAAGCCCGGCCCTCGCCCCAGCCTGTCAAGCTTTCACTGGTCAACAGGCCAACCTATTTATGTTATTTTGAAGTCCAGACCCAACCCACTGGCCTTATATAAGTTAGGCTTATAAGCTTAATTAAGGACCGAAATTGGGCTCAATTCTCAACCCCCTAAAACCATTATTACATGAACCCTTCTCCTTTTGTCTCTTTTCTCTTCCCTTTTCTTCTCCTCAGCACTCGCTCTCTTCGAAGCACTCTCTCTCTATTCCTCTAACTCTAGATTTCTTTGCTTTCTTTCCTTTCCTTTGCCCTCTCCGGAGAAGGGTAAAAATTATTTGGTGAGTCGCTGTACGGGGCGGAGCTGGGATTTTATCAATGTGAGGGCATTTTTTTTTATTATTAAATGATAGCAATCTATTTTTATCTTAGCAAATGAATATCGATGCATTTTTAATATGCTCAAATATGAAGTCTCTCTCCCCTCTCTCCCCTAAAAGGGGAAATATATGTCATTAGAGTATTTCCAATGCATTCATATCATTTGACATGCCAATGCCAAAATTTGGTACCTTAAATGGTACCAAATGGATCAATGCCAATTTTGTCACATATATACTCTAATGCATTAATAATGGTATATTATGGTATTTTCCATTTTTTTAAGGGAAAGATGATATGGTACAAATGACAATTGTCATTTTAGGTACCAAATTTAGCAACCCTAAATGCCTATTGCCAAAATTTGGTACCTCAAATGATACACTTTTGGAGCAATTTATTTGGGTGTCAATGCCAAATTTTGACAATGATAGCTCAAATGGTATACCATTAAAGATGCTCGATCTTAAACCAACTTGTCATTTGCTATGTAAGAACATTTAAAAACTCATTAATAATATCAAATTAATCATATAAAATCTATAATTACAAGTGTCTAACCATATTTTTACCTTAAATGAGATAGAGGTGAGAGACTTAAAGACCCCATCACGTGTGACCTAAATACCTATTAAATTTAAATTTCTCTACTTTTTAAAAAAATATTAAAACTAAAGCTAAAATTTTAAAGGTTTTTTACAAATAACATAGTGAGGGCAATTTTAAAACTATTTGAAATTTCTAAAAATTTTGAATTAACCTCGAAAGGTTTTAAATTTTGGGTGGGGGCAGGTGCCCCCACTCTAAATCCGCCCTGCTGCTATATATAACTTCCTCCACACATCACGTGCTTATCACGTGATAGTGCTACAAGAAGAGCGACTTTTAAGTCCACCCAATAATCAACAAAATTAACACCTTCGCTTGCCTAATTATAAGCATTCGGATTTGCTGGTGATCACCACCTAGTGAGCAACCGCAGGATGGTTGACACACACACAACTAACATGATCTAAGGGTTGTGGAAAAAAATGCTTGATGGGCTGTCGTTTTGGGGTTAAAGCAAACTTTACCGGCATTAACTCCTTCAATTTTCCTTCTCTCTCCTCAAGATCCAAATGTTCTTCTCTCTTTTCCTTCAAGTTTCAACAAAATGAAAACTTTATAGGAAAATGCTTCATTTTCTTGCAATTTTTTAGCAATCAAACAGATTTGGAGAGAAAATGCTTTATTTTCTTGCGATTTCTTGGCAACCAAACATATTTGGAGAGAAAATGCTTATTTTGTTGCGGTTTCTTAGCAACCAAACAAATTTGGAGTCTTATTTTCTTATGGTTTATTAGCAACCAAACGGATTTGGAATCTTATCATCTGTTTGTTCATCATTTTTCCGTGTTACGTTGTATATATATATATCTCTACTCGTAAGCTACTCTGTTTCTTTGAAATTTTACATTATAGGGATGGGTTTTTCACACGCCATCAAGAATCAAGATCTTACAGTTTTGTAGCATAAATTTCTTTTTAAAATCCAAAATTTTTAGTTAGTCTTGTAGGGGTTTGGTTTATATGGAGTTGAAGGCTGGATCTGGTTTTATCTCTTCATCATCTCTAAGATAGTAGAGATTATAGTCAACTGAAATTTTAGATCCCAAACTTTGGATTTTCTCCCGCATCAGCAACCCGGTTTTATCCATCATCATCTCTAAGATAATAGAGTTGATAATCGACTGAAGTTTTGGGTTTTCTTTCTTATTTGCAATGTTAACTCCATTAACACTAGTGGTGTTTTGCCAAAACGACCTTACAAAGCCGCATTTTGCACCCGAGCACTTGGATTCGTCCATCTGCCTCCATGTCGTTCATTCCACGGTTGCTCACTAAATAGTGATCTCATAAGTGATCACCAACAAATCTGAACGCTAATTATA
>JAESVK010000430.1:855779-885572 GCA_017140935.1 Hamamelis virginiana | reverse complement strand
TACAGATGCCATTTTGCATGAACAAAGAGTAATACCAGCCTTTCCTGTCACTTTTTTTAGTAACTCATCGATAACTTTATTTGCATAGCATTTAAATATGTATCCAAGAAAGAACCAAATTTTTTGGAGACATGGACAAATGTTCACTATCTCTATTGAAAAAATCAAACTTTAGGCATCCTATTGCTGTAGCCGAAGCATCAGAACAATTAAATGACTCTCATAACAGGCAAGCAGCAATCAACAAGGAAACATGCAATGTCAGACAATCGGTATCAATCAATCAGTCCGTCTGATCTCAATTCTAAAGAAGATATGCACCCAACAATATCAATGCACCTTCACAGTCCATTTGTCCTGCCAGGCATGCTAAACACACAAGAACATTACACTTACTTCCCATCATAATTTAGACAAACTTTCTGAAAATATAACTGATATTTTATCCTAATATGGAACATAGTAATAATTGCTTCAATAGTACAACATGCATTTAATACTATAGCAGCCCTAAAGAAAACCAGGACACAAGTTTATGCCAATATGGATGTAGGATATTCATGCATACATATTGCAATGTTGAAAGCAATGCACGCAGGTTCCCTTCTTTCCCGCTTGACCACCTCTTGACATCAGCATCTAGAGATTCTGACAATCTCTGCAAATAGAATTATATCCGAGACAATCAGACAGAAACAGGATGCAAATTCATAGTTTTTAAAAAATTTCAATAGGTGAGAAGATATTTACATTTCTCTCTGCTTGCTCTCTTTGAGCCTGTAGATCACGCATATTTTTCTCTGCAAGTGCTTTCGCCTGATACAGTGCCAGAAGCTCAGGTCATATTGTTGGGAGGTAAATAAACCATTCCCATATTTATAGAATAATAATAATAATAACAACATGAAGATAATGGATGAAAAAGAAGAGAGAACCACATACCGCACGCTCAGCTGTTCGCCGATACCTCTCCAACCTAGCTTTACATCTCTGAGCTGATTCACCTTCAACTCCTTCGAATTTCTCAGTATTATAAGAAGCTTTATATAGAAAAGATGGATTGTTTAGAAGCAACCCAGCAGAAGAAAGTCAATTGTTGAAAGAAAATGAAGTCTTGGAAAAGAAATCTAGAGAAAACATACCACCATAAACTGAATATGGAAATCTTGAAACACTGGATGAAGCAGATCTCTCTACCCGTTCTCTTGCCTCAAAACCAGGCTTCTCAGTCATTGCTTTTTCAAAAGCACGTTCTCGAGCCTCTGCAGTTGCTCTTTCTACTGCAGCACGCTCTGCCCTGAGTCTGGCCTCCGTAGATGCCTTCTCAGTTAATGTCTTCTCCCTAGCCTCTGCACATGCCTTCTCTAATCTTTCTCGGGCTTCTGCCAATGCTCTTTGCCGAACTTCAGCAGTCGCTCTCTCCACAGCAGCTCTCTCTGCCCTCTCACGGGCATCAGCATATGCCCTTTCGCGAGCATCACGAGTTGCTCTTTCAACAGCCATCCTATCCTTCTCTCTTTCCCTTTCCCTCTCCCTCTCTTCTTCTAATTTTCGTAGGCGATCCTTCTCCAGCTCTCTTTCTCTTTTCATCCTTTCTTCTTTTTCTCTCTCTTCCAATGTAAGAGTTTCACTAAGATTCTTCTCTTTTCTTTCTGCGCGTTGACTAGTGTTTACCTGATGAGCTATTTTCTGGGTGTTTCCTTTCGCTTCTGACATAGCCAATTGAGCTGTTTCCATTTTCCTTTCCCCCTCATTTACCACTTGAGTTGACATAAATTTATCCTTGTTTTCTTCCTCATCAAAGGCCACTTGGGTATGCTTGATATTCTTTCCTCTTTCTCCCCATTCATGAGTAAGTTTCTTCTCCATATTTTTAGGATCAAAGGCCATTTGGGAAACTTCTATATTTTTCTCAACAAGTGTCTGTCCAATGCCAAAGACAGCTTCACCTGATTTCTGCACATTATCACTGAAGTGAAGTGATTTTATGGCCTCTTCTATTCTGATCTGAACCTCTTCAAGTTGCAAGTCATCTTGAGCCAAGCTAAATGCTTTAGATCTGTCACCAACCAGCACATTTGCCTTTTCAACTGCTTCCACTTCTTTTTCACTATGTCTTGGTCTAGCCCTTATCTTTTCATTCTTTTCCGCAAGCACCTCTTGCGTTGTTTCCAGTTTTACACTGTTTTCTTCGTGTTTGCAGGCTACTTGAGTTGCTCGAAAGTTCTTATTCTCATTCAACTTACATACCTCATCAGGCGCCTTGAGATTCTCTCCCTCAATATGCACATAAGTTCCTTGAGCCAGCTTTTGTTTTTTCTCATTTTCATCCCTCACAGTTTCCTCACAAGCTTTGTGTAGCCCCCTCTTTTCCCCTTCACCAGCATCTTTAGATCTATTCTCACATTCTTCCCACTTACTAGACTGTCTTGATCTTTCCTCAGTTTCTTCCTCAATTTCCTCCTCAATTTCTTCCCAGTCAACCACCTCTTTTATTCTATTCTCATTTTCTTCTCTTTCGTGAGCCTCTTCTAATCTCTTCTTATTTTCTTCTCGCTCGCAAGCCTCTTTTAGCCTCTTCTCAACCTCTTCTCTTTCAGAAGCCTCTCTTAGTCTCTTCTCATTTTCCACTCTTTCGTGAGCCACTTTTTGTTTCTTCTCATTTTCTTCCTTCTCAAGAGCCTCTTTTAATCTCTTCTCATTCTCTTCCTGTTGAAGGGCTTCTCTTAGTTTCTTCTCATTTTCTTCTCTTTCACGAGCATCTCTTAGTTTCCTCTCATTTTCTTCTCTTTCAAGAGCCTCTCTTTGTTTCTTCTCATTGTCTTCCCGTTCAAGAGCCTCTTTTAACCTCTTTTTGTTCTCTTCCCGCTCACGAGCTTCTTTTAGTCTCTTCTCATTTTCTTCTCTTTCACGAGCCTCTTTCTGTTTCTTTTCAACTTCTTCCTGATCAAGAACCTCCTTTAACCTCTTCTCATTTTCTTCCTTCTTAAGAGCCTGCTTTAGCCTTTTCTCATTTTCTGCTCGCTCAAGAGCATCTTTAAGTATTTTCTCATATTCTTCCTGCTCAAGAGTCTCCTTTAGTCTCTGTTCATTCTCTTCCCTTTTGTGAGCCTCAGGGAGTCTTTTCTTATTTGCCATTCTTTCATTAGCATCTTTCAGCTTCTGCTCAGTCTCCTTGTGCTTCATAGATTCCTTAACTGCGACTTCATTTTCTTTCTGTTGAACCTCTATCAGGATCGCATCTTCTTCCCGTTCATCAGCTTCAGTTAGCTTATTCTCACTTACTTCAAGATCATGCACCACTCTTAATTTTTTTTCATCCACTTCCTGCTTACAAACTTCTTGAGCTACACTTAACTTCTTTTCACGTTCTTCTATCTTGCGTGCGTCTTTAGCTGCTTTTGATTTCTTCTCATTTTCCTTCTTTTCACGAGCTTCTGTAGCTGCTTTTATTTTCTTATCATTTTCTTCTTGTTGCTCAAATGCTTCCACGGTAGCCTTTCTCTCCTTCTGGCCATGCTCTTGGGTCTTTGTATTTTGCACCAGAATCTTTTCACTGTTTGCCTGCTGGAGGGCCTTTCTGGATTTATCTGTGCTTACAAGTTCAAAAAATTCTGTTGCTTCTTTCCATTCACCAGCCCCATCAGTTTTACAAGACTCCTGAGATGACCAAGATCCCTTCCCATGCTTTTTCTCTGCAGATTTTTTAGCGACATTAAAAGAATTATCGCCTTCTGTGGAAGAATCTGAAACTACCTGGCTAATCTTCCCAACTGTTTGCCTTTCCTGACCAACAAAAAATTTCATTCCATCATCTATTCTTTCACATGTTCCCTTCAATCTCTCATCTTTCAAATTGTCGGATCCATCAACAACCTTACCACCCTTTGTCTCCCTATCTTTTACATCATTCTTTGAACCCAGCTTCACACGGCTTTGAAGACCCTCCTTCCTTCTCACCATTAACTCCTTTGCACTTTTCAGTTTTGCTTGAGCTTTCTCCACCGCTTCTTTCATAGCGGCAGCAGAGGCGGCAGCAGAAGAACTTGCATCTACCTCCACATCAAAGAAAGGCGGTGAACTGTCACCTGCAGTCCCTTCAAAAGTATGATTCCTGGTAACTTTAAGGTTCAAAGCCAATCCACTGGAATCTCCTTTCCAGACATCTACTACAGGTGGCGGTCTCGCAGGTGGCGGCAATTGAGAGGGCTGGGTTCTAAGGCCGATTTCAGATACAGATATAAACATCTCATTACTGTGAGAACCATTTTGGTCATATCCTCTTTGAGGTTTGATATCCTTTCCAAATGAGTGTATGCCAGCACCAGTGTTTGAGGGGTGTGACATGGTTTTCCTTAAATGCTTTCCTCTTATTTTCCCTTCACTAAAATCCATACTGAGATTGATATCATCAGTAACCTGCAAGGGTAGATTCTCATATTCTGTCTTCTGCAAAGAAGTGATTCCATCAACTGCAAAAGTAAATCCAGGAGCATCATGTAGTTGAGTCATGTGTGTCCCGTTTGACATATCTTCTTGGCTTCTTTGATTTGCTTTATGATATGGTACGTTGAACTGCTTAATACCATCAAATGACTGTGGACAGTCTCCATTTGACAAGCTTTGATTTTTTCCATAATAAACAGAAGGATCCATCTCTTCCGACAGAGATTCAGTTTCAGCAAGAGTCCTATACATAAGAAAACAAAAGAAAGACATTATATGATCAAATTTTAGCCTCAGTAGACTCAAATCAATTAAGAATGCTACGGTCTTCCTCTTGACATAAACAAAGATAGGATTCATATTATTATCCACCCCAAAAAAAAAAACATAATCATGACAGTACCATTAAGCAATAACACTAATGATTTTTTTTCAAAATCCAATCATGAAAAATAATTACATGAATGTGTGTATACTAATGTAACTAAGCAATAAGCAGGTGAATAAGTTATAATGCCCAGATGGAGATTTGAACTCGGGCATATGATACAGCCTCAACATTTGCTAACAAAGCTAGCAGGCTTGTACTTACATTTTAAAAAAAAAAATAGTTCCCACAGGTAAAAACTACCAGCATAAAAGTTTAAACTGGTAAAACTCAACATTACCTCTCCAGCAAATAGAGTCGGTTTACATTCATTATGCTGAAGATAGACTTGTATATAAATTTCAAGAAATTTCGAACATCTTATTGTAGGCACCCAATATGCATAGGCAGGCTTGATTTAATATTACCTATTGTGTTTGATATTTCAGAGCATCTATACATTTGTGAATTCGTATTGGAATGAACCTTTCTAACATTTTTAAGTTTTTTTATCCTAGTTTGTCAAGATAAAATAAAAATTAAAAATAAAGAATCAAAGAGTTTATCATAAAAAAGGAATTAGGTAAAATATAATTTTTTGCATGATTTAAAATGTAACCTCAACTTTGGTAAGCCTGAGAAACATTGGAATCTTGCGGTTTTGGAGACTTTGTAAATTCAAGACTTTCAGAACTTACTGTGATCTTTGTCCATGCACTATCACCAAAAAATTAATTGTACTACTGAAAACTCTTAACATGTTGCATAGGTGGATATTAATTTGTTTTGTTTAATTACTGAAATTCCCCATCTACCTTGACCACCCAGTCAAACAGACTCTAGCCCCTATCATAGCCAAAATAATTTCTCAAAGAATTAAACTATGCACCGATTGCACCCTACCCCTCCAATTCTGTGATGAACAATTACCATATAGAGCTAACCAATGTTGTAGAACTGGATCGGTTGCTTAGACTGTGTTCATGGAATCACCCCCTTGTAAACTTCGTTTAGCAACACCCCACCCCCCCCCCCCCCCAAAAAAAAAAAAAAAAGAACTGATTTCCTTCCTCAAACTGTGAAATTCTTTCCCCCCCAAGGATATCTCTTTCAAGTGAATTAGGGCCGGTTTTTCCATATATATTTTTTCTGGTATTTCAGTAACCTTCCAGAGTTACTGAGTACCACTGATCAACTCTGGAATCTAGAGAATTTCATCACTCCAAATTCTCGAACTAACCAGAAATCGTGCATAATTTTGTATCATTGAGATAGTTCGATCTTCAATTCAAACAACCAACCACCTCAAAAGAAAAAGATCATAAAAGCACAATATCTATACTTATCTGCTTGGTCATCACACTTTTTTTATGATATTTCAATCAACTACTGCTGTATCATGCCTTATGGACAGGACCATTCTTACATTATCATATGCACCCACTCTGCTGCACTTTTCCCTTTTTTTTAAGAGAGAGAGAGAGAGAGAGTATTTTCAAGAAGCATATTAAACCCCTTGTACATAACAAGATCCCAGCACACCCTTTTCAATAAACACAAGCCTCCACTCTGCTCTGTCCCCTCAACATCACATTCTTTTTGCCACCTTTCGCCATGAACGAAGCTACAACTCTCCTCTAACCTGAATTCCATACACAATACCCTACCTACCGTCAATCTTTATCGCAGTACTGCCTAGTGTACCCAAAAACCCAGCCTAATATCTCACTTGCTAACAATACTTCGCCATTTTTAGAGTAAAAGTACTAGGTACCAGCTACAAGGTCACTCTCATACTTTCGTTTACATCCCACAAACTTGAACACGCCAAATAAAATAAAAATAAAAACTATAAGCAGAGCTCTACAAGGAAACAGGTTGTATAGCACAGTGATTAAAAGTTAAAACAGCCCCAAATAAGACTAATAAACCCAAACAACACACACTCTGTGTGCTGTGGGGGTGTATATATATGTATATGTGTATACAAATACAGATATTCTTCATGCATTTCACTGAAAAATGGACTAATTAAAAGAAGCAGGAGTTAATGCTTAGAACGGCACAAAAGATCATCATACCATGCTTCCTCAGAGGACTCATCCCCACCCTTCGATTGATCAAACAACTCTTCATAGGAAACCGCGAAATCAAAGCCGTTAAAACCTCCGAAAACATCCAAGTAGTCAAACTTGGAGCTCTGAACATCAAACGAAACCTCAGCTTCATCCAACACCGGAAGATCCAAAACCGGAATAGACGAAGCTCTGGAAGCATGAAACCCTCCAAAAATCTCACTGTAGTCTTCTATACGAGGCGAGAATGTCGGGACTCCGAACTTCGGAGGACCTCCGAAAACGTCGTCGTACACGGTCTTTGCTGCGAAGCCATTGCCATTTCCATTTCCATTGGAGACTTTCTTGGAAAGCGAGCGTGAGAAATTTTCCATGAAAGTTCTAGGGTTTCTGTGTGTGTGTGTGTGAATGTGTTCGGTTCCTCTGTTTTGAGTTTTCTCTCTCTCACACACTTTCTCGCTCTTCCTCTGCAGAGTCTGAGCAGACTCAGAAAGGAGAAGGACGACGAAAGGAGGGGGGAGAAAATGGGAATGAGTTGGAACTGCGAAATGACGAAAAAGGACTCAGAACTTTTAAATTAAAACGAGAATTAAAAATAAAAATAAAATGTTTTTTATTTTTTTAAATAAAAAATAAAGGAATGAAAATAACTGTTGTATTCCGAAAGCAGTTGTTGCGTTTTTTTTAAAGTGGTTGGCGATTTTTTGGCGTGTGAGCGAGAAATAATCGTGGGAGAGGAAAGGGAATGACAGGTGTAGCTGACTGTGCTTGATGGTGTGTTTGGGTCCTTTTGGGCCACTTGTGGGAATTGGCGAATTTTGGTTCAAATCTTTATGTGCCCACCAAACTGTCTTATTCCACACACACAGATGTCCAGTTCTTGCATTTTATATTTAAATTTTATCAATAATTCAATCACCTATTAATCCATCTAAAAATAATTATCATTATATATTTTACATCAACTAGAATTCTCAAATTCAAAAATAATTTTAAAAAAAAATTAATGAAAATGAAACCTAATTATAATATTGGTGCTCGAAAAGTGATCGTAGCTGGTCAAAACTATTCTCAATAGAACATAATAAGATAGATGAAAAATGTGGCAGATAGTATCCAATCAAAAGGAGCAGGATCGTTTATTGTGGCATGCCGGGCATTACGGATCGTTCATAATTTGCAAGCAAGCTTCATGGCTGAATTAAAAAAAAAAAAAATCATGATTGTTGAAATAGGTTGCATGTCATGAACTTGAAAAAGCATGATGTAACCTATGCACCTAGATGCTTAATATATATATATATATATATATATATATATATTCCAAATTCCATGTTGAAAATTACATTTTGAGAGCAGGTGAATCAGTTTACCCATATGAACCATCTACACGTACAAGTTACTTGACAAAGACATTAATGAAACCGGATGGACCAACCTCCAAATATATAATATACATATATAGAGAGAGAGCTGCTAATATAAGGTGCACCTGATGCTTCTTGCATCAAGTGCTCTCTTGTACAGCCACTTGCGGTATAAATTTTAGAAAACTGACCATTGGATTAGATACCCCAATCATGTATGTCATGCCTGCCAAAAATCATAGTGATCTAACGGTTGGTTTTTGAAAAAAGTAACTTTGAAAAACTGTGACTCTTTTGTTCTTTAAAGTGTTATCATTTTTTCACAATTAGTTTTCTCATAAACCAATCGTTGGATCACTGTGATTTTTGGCAGACATGACATACATGATATGAGTATCTAATCCAACGGTCAGTTTTCTAAAATTTGAACCACAAGTTGCTCTACAAGAGAGCACTTGATGCAAGAAGCATCCAGTGCACATGATATTAGCACTTCTGTATGTGTGTGTGTATATATATATATATAGATAGATAGATAGAAAGAGAGAGAATTATGATTAGGTAAGGACGTTTTTACATATCTTAGCGTTAGCCTACTCTTTTCGGGAGCCATAGGATATGTATTTTGAAAAACTGACCATTAGATTACATAATCTTCTTATGAATGTCATGTCTGCTGAAAATTACAGTGTTCCAACAATCAATTTTCAAAATATAGTCAGTGAAACACTTTGACAGTATTTATCATTGAATGCTGTCATAGTTGTTTAAATGTCTTTATTTTAAATTCTGACCGTTAGATCACTGTAATTTTTGGCAAACATAACATATATACTAATAATATCTAATCTTACTGTCAATTTTCCAAAATACCTATCTCAGTGAAAGTGGGCTAATGACAAAAAAAGTAGGGACGTCCTTACAAAATTGAGACTATATATATTAATATATTATCCTATAATGCTAACTTTCGCGAAAGTCAGCATGAAACTCATAGATGATTATGGGATGCATATTTTGAAAAACTGGCTATTGGATTAGATACAATGCATGTGAAAAATCACAGTGGTGTAATGATTGGTTTTTCAAACATGTTACTGAGAAAAACTGTGATAATTTTCAGCGGTCATAATTTTTTACAATCTATATTTTGAGATGCCTACATCGGATCACTGTAATTTTTTGCAAACGTAACATCTATAGCAAGGGTATCTGATCCAACAGTCGGGTTCTCAAAATATGCATTCCCCAATTTCCTATGAACTTCATACTGAATTACACGAAAGTTAGTATATGCTTACTAGATCGAAACTTTATATATATAATTTCTAATATCAAGTGCACTTGCATCAGGTGCCCTCTTGTAGAGTCACTTGCAATGAAAATTTTGAAAAACTGACTATTGGATTAAATACTCATATCATGTATGTTATGTCTACCAAAAATCACAGTGATCCAACGGTTGGCTTTTGAAAAATATAATTTTGAAAAACTATGACCTTTTTGTTCTTTAAAATGATATTATTTTTTAACAGTTAGTTTTCTCAAAAACCAACCGTTGGATCACTATGATTTTTGGCAGGCATGACATATATTATAGAGATATCTAATCCAACGGCCAGTTTTCCAAAATTTACAGTACAAGTGGCTCTACAAGAAAGCGCCTGATGCAACATCAGGTGCACCGGACCACACCACCTCTAATATATATATATATATAGATATGATCAAAGTCATCATATCTTGATCATTATTTACAGTGACTAAGGGGTTCGTCATGAGAGTGGTAGCGAGAAAACTGGAGGCCATCTTAAAAAAGTAGCCATATATTTATGTGTGCAACTTGTGAGTGGGGGCTCATATTGTGATGTGTCATTCAAAACAAAACTATGGTCCACTCAAATTTAGATGTTTTCAAAATTTGATCATGGTCTCTGGAAAGGTTTCAATTTGCCACAGAACCAAATTGAAGGATATTGGAAAAAGAAAACAAAAGAGTGATAATTAAGATCATATTATTTCCTATAAAAATATAATAATATCATTTAATAACCTATAGAAATATACTTATGTTAAAATTCTTTCATATATGTCCAATGTACTTTGCACTTAAAATTCCATTCGTTTTTTTTTTCCTTTTTCTTTTTTCCTAACTCGAGAATCTTTCCTTGAAAAATAGAGGTAGTTGTTATTAGGTCAAGAGGCAAATATTTATAAATTTGCACAATAAAAATATAGTCCGTTATTTAATTAGGCACCGTTTGGATTTATTTTTTATAAGTACTTATTTATTTTTTAAAAAAATTATAAAATGTAATTTCTTAAATTTTTTTTTAAAAAAAATAAATAAGTACTTATAAAAAACAAATCCAAACGGTACTTTAATTAATAATACATATTATACTGATTTATTAATATCATATCAACTGTCACATTATTTGTAAATTAAAAATTATGATGCAAATGTAAGCTGTCTGGACCCAAATATTATGGAAGAAGGGAGTGGTGGGCCCATATATAATTAAGCGTGGTCTTAATCTCTGATCATATTCCCTTCAGTTAACGAATCTGGACCGCTTGGTTATCACATTAATATGTTCCCTCTGCAATTCAACGAACTTTCAAAGTTTGCTCATTGGGCCTTTGTCGCAATTCACATGGGACTGTCCCATCTTTATTCTGTGCCACGAGCTGATGACCAAGCAATAATTTTGTTAGCAAAATCTCTAGAAAAGACAAGTCTGTACAATCCACATGAGCATTAAATTGCTCATCTCATCTTCACTTACTTGAAGTGATCGGTGCTATAAAAGGTATTTTGTAGTAATAAAAGGGTAATTTTGGAAATAAAAGTTAAAAAATTACAAATCAATGTATCAATAAATTACAATAACTCAATTATTTTATTGGTATCAATATGTTCGTTGTACTATAGTAGATGATGTGATCTGCCATGTTACTCACTGTCACATCACTTGTGATATCATACAATAACGGTGAGCTTAATTATCAATATTTATATATTTAAAAACAGCCACGGGTATGGAATAAGATTTGAGCTTGATCCAATTGTCTTATGAATGAACTTAAACAAGCTTTTTATTGATATATTCAAACTTGAATGGCATGATTAAATAAAGCATTCGTGAACTTATAGAATCGAGTAGCACTTATTCGAGGTTGACTCAATAGATTAATTAATAAGCTCAAAAATAGGATTTGAGTTAGACTCGTTTATCTTTCAAATGAATTTTTTATCGAACCGATCTCAAATTAAAACTCAAATAAGTTAGTTTGTCTTAACCCTAACAACAAATTTTTTTTTTCCTTCTTATAAAGTATAAGGTTGGGAGTTTGAATCTCCAGAGAAAAAAAGTGATAGAAGTCTATCTTGGAAGATGGAATATAAGTTTCATATCATATTTGTATACGGAGATGTTAGTATAATGTACACTTGACCCAGATGACCTCCATAAGGCCAATCGCAAAACAAATTTTGAAATATCGACTATTGGATTAGATACCTCTAGCTCTTATGCATGTCCTACCAGACAAAAATCACAGTAATCCAACAGTTAGTTTTTGAAAAAACCGACTTTGAATAAATGCAAAAATGGTGACATTTTGAAAAACAAAAAAATTACAGTTTTTTACAGTTAGTTTTTTTAAGAAACTAACCATTAAATCAGTGTGATTCTTGATAGGCGTGACATATATAAGAGAGTTAGGTATCTAATTCAACGATTAGTTTTTTAAAATCTCTCTCTCTCTATATAGATATAAAAGAAAAGAACCTTGTGTAAATTAAAAAAGAAAAAATCAATTAAGCTTTGATAAAACTGTTCAACAGCATGATTGTTATGCTTTTATGATGTTGGAAGGAAAAAAAAATGGTAATGAATATAATTAATATTGGTGTTGCAAAAACCTACTCCCATAAAAAGGGTTCCTTTTGTTTTTAAAAGAGGCGAAATGACAAGATGAGTCTCCTAATTAGTTTTTCATCTTATCCACTTCTAGTTAGTATTGTTACCATATCCACTCCAACAAAAAATTAGGTGCTAAGCATTAAAATGGCAGAACCACTCATATGGCTTTGTTTGCTTTTAAAAAGTGGGTAGATAGAGCATGTTTATAACGTGCAATATATATATATATATATAAAATCAGTTAAGAAATCCAAGCCATTAGATTTCTTTTCACTTAATGCATGATTCAATGTGAAAAAAAATCTAAGGGCTTGGATTTTTTATATGATTTTAGTTAAAGTCAGCTATAACTAACTAGATTATTTCTTCATATATATATATATATATAAAACACATATATACCTTCTGCAGATTATACCTAGGAGAAGGATGGAGAAGCCAGATTGTCCCTTTAACTGGGTGGCAATCGGCTAAATTCAAGCTGGCCAACCACCAAAGATGGATGCACAGAGTTGACTAAAACCTAACGAGCCTTGATATGCATCATTTGAGCACCGTGCAGTGCAGTTGGTACCAAATTTAACTATAAATTTAATGAAAATGACTGCTTGAAAATTATAAAATTCTACTCAGGGCCGGCCCTGAGATTTAGGGGGCCCTAAGCGAACTTTCAAAATGGGGCCCTACGTAGTACATAATGACACAATTTTTTTTTTTTAACTACCAATTTTTATTATTGTATTTGTTAGTACACATACAAAGTTTGATGGTGCATATCATTACTATAATAATTTAGTAAAAGAAAATACAATTACAAAAAAAGAGGTTGAATAGAAAAACATACCGGCTTAATTTCACTATCTTCATCCACAAAGTTTTCATTCTTAGTCACATTCTGATGTTTTTCAGTCAAAACTTCTTCAACTGAACTTGAAGCATCAGTTTGCTTATTACCAGTAATAAACTTGTCAAGAGCTCCAGCTTGAGATTGAATAAATTCTTATGTTTTTTGCTTATTTTTCTTTTTTTCATGTCCAGAAATATACTTTCTACTAGGAGGGCATAATTATATAATCAAATCTAAAACAAGAAAGAAATTAAAAATCAATTTACTTCTCTAAAAAATTCATAAGAAATTTTCAATGTTTATATTTCAAAATTTATTTCTTATATGATAATGTTTCGATTAAAAAAAAAAATAGTAATACGAAGCTAATACAAAAGCACGTCTAAACTCCTAAATCAAAATCTAAAAATCTCACCTTCATAACAAAGGGCAATAATATACTATAATACCAAGTAAATATAAAGTCCTAATTCCTAAATTAAAATCCTAAATAAAAAATTTAAATCCCATATCAAATAAATAATAATAATAAATTTTGGGGGCCCCTTAAAATTGGGGGCCTCAAGCAATTGCCTTAGTAGGCAAAAGCCAAGGGCCGGCCCTGATTCTACTCAATTGAAGATGAGTCTGACTAGTGACCAATAAAGTATATACATACTTTCTTTATTGAAAAAAAGAAAAGAAAAGAGTTTAAAGTTCGTTTGCAAACCATATAGTATTGAGGGACTAAATTAGCATTATCAAGTTTTCAAAATTCTCAAATAGACCTAAGGGTCTGTTTGAAAACTTTGAAGATTGGGTTAAGCTAAGTTTATTTTGTTTTGACTATCTGGTTTTTAAATAAACTAATTTATAGTTGGTTTGAAAATATTAAATTTTGTTTATTCCTTATGTTCAATACAAGCCTAAACTGATTTATAGAGGAAAAAAAAAAAGGAATTTACATAATAATATTGAAATAAAAATTAGTTAGACTCATCTTCAACTTGCCAAAATTTCAGATTTGTCAAACAACCCTTAAACAATTCTCTTAATTAGAAATATTTTGAAGAGCCTTGTTCTTGTTTGGAGAATCAAATCTTCTCAACCTTCCTTCCTTCCAAAAAGATGAGTATTAAACCAACATCTCTCTCTCTCTCTCTCTCTCTCTCTCTCAATATAAAACTAGAAAAGAATTCAAAATACAAACATATATATATATATATATATATATATATATATATATAAAGTAAAACTAGGTTCTCGATATCCGAATGTGTGATTTAGCCAAACAATGACAGTATCTTCTTTTGATTACTTTGGCCTTTGTCCACCTTATATCCTGCACCAATACCCAGATATAAAGAAGAAGTGTTTTCCCTGTTTTCTAGTTGAAAAAAACTCATCTCTCTTCTTTCCAAGATTCAAAGACATTTTTACAATACCAAAGACCAGATTCAAGTGCTTCCATTTTTTGTTTTCTTTTTGTTTTTCCTCCAAGTCTCCTAAGGTCCTCTTTTTATTATCTTATCCTTTACTTGGGGTCCTCATATCCAACAACCAATCCCAACATGCCAAGTCACCACATTGCTGGGTTCTTCTGTCATTTTTGTTATTAGAAAGAAAGTTGAATTATTGAGAGTACCCAGCTGGGGGACCCTTTACCAATAACCAATACAAAAAGAGAGGCTGCTCTACTTCTTGTGTTTGGGGGGGTCCCTTATGTTGGCCACTTTTTCTAAATTTTACTGTCAAGTCTCACATTTTTAGCCAAAAAGCTCAAAAACCCATCATTCTTGTACTTAAAATCAATTTGTTTAATTACGTAACTTTCAAAATAAATACATATAATTAACATATTTTGACAATTATGTAATGTAAGGTAGAAAAAGACATGATTGCATGTGTAGTGCAAGCTGTGTATCAGTACGCATGAGACCATTAATGGGACTTGATTGTGATGATACCCCCATACTGGAAATAATGCAGGGTGTTACAGCAGCTTCAATGTTACTGCTATTGTTATTATTATAATTATAATTATTGTAATTTATTATTATTGTTGGTATTTGGTGTGGGTGTTAATTAATGTTGCTTTCATAGTAGATTATGTAGCTGTTGAGTGATATCTACCGTATGTTTATGTAGCAGCAACTTATTTTGACTCCTTAAATGATTGTGTCTCGATCTATCTAACAAAGGAAAATGCCACATCGATCAGTTTGTTATGTTAATGTGTTAAGTGGAAACTAACACAGTATGCCATATTAATTATTACATCTTTTTATGAAGACTGTCGTTTTGGACCGCTCAAACAATTGTCTTTTTTACAAAAAAATTAAAAAATATGTTAAAAAATTATCATTTTTACCTTTACTCTCCTATAGCCTAACATGAGTACCACTTAATTATCATTTCCACCTATTATGCCAGTATGACAACTACTATAGTTTGGTATCTTAGTTATTATATTTATTTGTGTTCAAAGAAGTGCATGGTACTTCTTACAAGAGCAGGTCAACCATTCGAAGGTCTCACTTGAAATTTATAACATGCAATACGAGTCCCATTATTTTATAAGAGAGACGATCAATTTTTTACAAAAAATTTTGGTTGGAAAGCTTAGTGGGAGGCACTTCGTTACATAGAGAGGCAGAGAAATATTAATGAAATGTTAAGGTGTACTATTGCACTTAAACAAATACTAAAAAGAGTAAACGATAGATAGTTAATCAAAAGAATTAAAGAGGGGGAAGCACGTTTTTGAATTCATATATATATATATATATATATATATATATATATAGACTGGTCAAGAGCTTCATTAATTATTTATTTGTAGGCATATATGTGACACATGGATCATCCAAACTCAACCCTTCAATTTCAATTGTATAAGGATTAAGGATGTACTTATAACAACAGAACCCTTATTTTCTATACAAGGGCTGAATACATTAATCAGTCAAATTTTTATATTTTGCAAACAGTCCCTAAATCTTTATTCCTATATACCAATAGCGACAAGAGTACAAGACTATGCTTCCAATTTGCGAAGTAGGGGATGGGCTGCTCTTTTGCTAAACCCATTGGCAGGGGGGGCCTTAATAAGTTAATGGGCTGTTTCTAAGACTGGGCGGAACTCAACACATGCTGATGATTGCTGATTGTGCCCTTAAACCATCTCCAATAATGTACTCAAACTTTTCTTAAATTGAGTAAAAATTTGAGTAAAAACTAAAATGCTCCATTTGACATGGAGCTCTCTAACCATTCACTCAAATCTTTTTAATAATTATATTTTACTCCTGCAACTTTCTTTTATTACGCCTAAAAGCCTACACGAAAAAAAAAAAAGCAATACTTTCTCATCACAGTCGCAGATCAAAGGCCCAAACACAGCCTACACCTAGCACCCCTACACCTAAAAGCCTACATGGATAAAAAAAAAAAAATGCAATACCTTCTCATCACAGTTGCAGATCAAAAGCTATTTCTACAGATTATTTCTGCAAGGATATTTCTGCAAGCAAGCTTCGCAGATCACTCTCCAGGAGGGAGAGAGCTTCGCAAGGGATAAGGAAGGTATGTAGCTTCTTCCAACGGTCATATTTTCATTTACTCAAATATTTGAGTTAGAACTCAGTTTGGATTTGAGTTTGAGTAAAACTCAAATTTGATATAGGTTTGAGTAAGGGTTGAAGAAGAGTTTTTGACCTTTTTTTACCCAAATTTGAATTTGATGAAGAGTTTAGGTTAGGATTGGAGATGCTCTTAGGGCACACGTTAATAAAATATTAAAATCCTTTCATCAAAGGAGATTAATGCTTGTTTGTGTAAATATACATGTATATATGTATCCACGCGTGGTTGTGTGACTGTGTCTCTGCACAGGCATGTACCACCTTTCAAATTCTAAAAAAAAAAAAAAAGAGAGAGAGAAGAAAGAGAAGTAGTTTAATACAGAAACACAACTTGCAAGGATTCCCTTTTTGATTTTCTAACTCCATGGCATCTCATCTCTCCTCAAAACTTCTTGGGAAAGATAACAATGTTGCATCCAGAAATACAATGCACCCCAAAATACAAGTTCACATAAGTTGCCCTTAGCCCCCTAGCATTAAAAAAACATATTAGGAATATAAAAAACCTGTCACCTAGCCTGTGTGATCCTGAGATACCTCTTAACTGGTCTTTAAGGACATTCATTGCACAGGGCAGGAACAGGAAGACCCTTGATTTGCATCTGCTTGTACATCCATTGCCGATTCTCTGGTGTCACATCACCCCCAAGAGAGCGAATCACAGACCCACCACTGCAGGAGCCCACTGTGCAGCAGTCCTCAAGGGATAATCCCTTTACCAATCCATATAAGAACCCACTTGCAAAGAGGTCACCAGCTCCTGTAGCATCAGTTGCTTGTGCCTCCCCTATGGCCGGAACTCTTGCTATCTGAAACCATTGGGGGAAAACTTCAGTAATGCTCCGACATTTTGAGACAAGAAAAGAGAGGTCGGTCTAATCAATTGAATATAACAATGTTTGCTCTATGTTTATACCATTGCTGACAAAGATGGTCCTAGATATATATTGAATAATCATTTTTCACGTTTATAGCATAATTATAGAATTTGCACCATAGGCCATAAAATTACTACAATCTATAGTATTAAGAGGTAAAAAATGCGCCCTCAAACAAAAAATTGTGGCCTTGGTACCATCTATGATGCGATATTTACTGTGAGTACATCTGACCTCGTTGCCATGCTTTGCAATGCAACCATCAGAGCCCAGCGTTACTACAGCCCATTGGCAGTGTTTGGCCAGATATTCCAGAGCAGCTTCCGGATCAGAATCTTGCTTGCCCCTAAGGTCATTAAACAGAATCTGTTATCAGTGCATATATGATTACTATAATCATCCATCATTACAATGCAGTGTAAAGGCAGTCATGATTCATTGGGTATCCAATCTCTCTATCCACCTTGCTCCCAGTGTCTGATATGTGAACAAAGCACCTTAACATCACTACTGTACATGGAAACCTCCCCCCCCCCAATCTCACTCTCTCTGCGCTAAATCAGCCTAAACTCAACTCTTAATAAAAAATATTTACCCAGAATTTCGGTTTTCAGTGTTACAACTTCGTGAACATGTCAGTGTATCATTTTCAAATTAATTGGCCACCAAAAAATGTTGCGGGATGAAAATAAAGCAATCCCAAGATGGGAGTGAAGAGGATTTACTCATTTTTTACACACTGAAGCTCAGAAATTTAGTAATGAATTGACAATCACCTTACCACCTCTATTGCTTCATCTTCATTGGCAAAACAAAGGTCAACATTCCCAGACTCAAGTAATTCTAGAAGGGGTCCCCTAAAGTTTCGAACCATCTGCCAAATTAGAAGTTATATACAAAATATACAGAGAACAATCTCACAGAAACGTTTACGACACAAATGAAGAAATCAGGAAATAATTCAAAAGGTTATACCTCAAAACTGGCCAAATCCAAGGAAACAGACACCCCCTCTTGTTTGGCAATCCTAATAGCAGCATGAATAATTTCCAAATTGTATATCCCATATCTCAACACCAACCACTGAAAATTATTATATATTAGTTAGCATAACTTACAGTGATCATCATTGATTATATTATACTCCGTAATATGCGATAAACTATAGACCTAGACCAATAGTTAATTAAATATAGCCTATAGCATGATGAATACACTGCATTTAAGAACAACTGAAGGATCAAAAGTTAATTGTCTCCATGGGATTGGCATCCAACATTTCAATGTTCTTCAACTTGGCAAGCTTTAAAGCCAAAACTGAATTGTCACATGACCAAATGTATCTCATCTCTAAATCCTTTTACAAACAGTAATCTCTTCTACATTTCAAAGATAAGATGTGTTGAATTGAAAATAATCTGTTGTATTACAATTTTCACAAAAGTTCTACAATGTGTTTCCTATAAATAATGGTTAGCACATTATGAGAACCATAACTCATTTTTAAACAATAAAATAAAATAAAACTGTTTGCTTAGCAATACTAAGAATACATACACTATGGAGGTACCCCAATTAATTTGACATTAAAAATTTTGAAAACGGCACAAGTAAGTAAATAAATCAAGCAAATGAACATGTAGTAACTAGAGGCAAATCCCAAATTCTAACTCTGGAAGAAATGATTTACTTCTTTTTTTATTTATTTATTTTTTAGTAAGTAAAGAAATGAGTTACCTGGGAACCTCTAAAGTTCTCTCTGGTTAATTCATCTGCCTGAAAGAGATAACAAAGAATAAGAACGCATGTAACTATGTAAACTCACCCTAAGAAATCCACACAGATATTTTCATTTTAACATATTGTATAATTCAATGGAACGAAAAATATTTAAGAACAAAAACCGAAGTGAAAGAAAAACCCAAACCTGAAGCCTTACGGCATTTGAGAGACAAGGTCGCATTGTGCGGTTTCCAACTGCATTAACCAAGCAAACACACTATGGTATACAATTAATTCGTATCTCAAAGCTGACATTCCATAATTTTGATGAGGAAAGGTTAGAGAACTAATCCTTAACAGAGAGCTCACCTGTGCAGTGTGACCCTTCTTCATCCTCAATGCGGAGAGATTCACATCATTAAAGCTCATATTATGGACAAACAATTGACCTTGCTCATCATCCCCGCATGCACCAATTATTCCACATGTCACCCCAAAACCCGCAGCCAAACCTCGAATTGTATTAGCTACACTACCTCCAGCTATAGTCTTTATAGGAGATGGATCACCAGAGCATGGGAGAATATGGGTTTTCACCTCACTTACTATATGCTCTAGTTCCTCTATTGCAACCTACAATATAAGGTTAAAGTAAATTGGCTGACTACTGCACAGAACAAACCGAGACTACCTTACAAAAATACAAACATAATTTGATGATTTCAACAAATTTCTCATAAATGCCGATATATGTAAACATAAGACATTCAATTTCCCATCCAAATAGAATGAGTGAATTGAGTAAAAAGGTATGAATGGGACTTGAGAATGATGTTGTAGCAAAATTGTTCAAGAAAGTAGCTCAGACTACTATAACAAATCCAGAAAAATCTCAAATCACCTAATAGAAACTCCTTCAAAATCTTATATCCACAGCAATTTAAATAGAAAACTCACAAAATGAATAAGTAAATAAATATATGCACCATGATATAAAGCAAAAGAAGTGCAGAAACACAAAGAATGAGACCAATGTCAGTGCTCCATAAAAAAACCAGAACCCCACCAATATATATATATATATAATGTGTATGTATAGATGAAACAGATTGAATTTTGAACAAATGGGTGATGATAAATTGATAATACGAGATGGGTGGTAATTGATGAAATTTGAGATTACCGGCACAGAGCCACCTCTCTCCCCTGGGATATGATCGAGGAGAGACCAATCAACCCTGGCCACATGATCAACCAGAGCTGATGGCTGGAGGCCTAGAATCACAGGAGGAGCCTGCCGGTCCTTCTTGGGCAGAACGGGAGCTCCAAGCTCTTCTGCCCCCATGACTGAGGCTTAGGCTGGGACTGAGAGGTCCCTCTAAATCTGACTTGTGATTTTTTTGCTCGTCCCAGCCAATGCTTATATAGTGCAAAGATTGCATCCACTTCCAGTACCCGCACGCAAACGCAACCCCACTAAGATTCTGATTACATTTTTGTTCCCGCAAATTGCAGAATTGCAGGTAATTTTTATTTTTATTATTATTATTATTATTTTTTTATATACAGGTAACTTGGTCCAGTTTGCACACACCAGACTAAATCATGCACTTCAAACAAGACTTCCGAAATAAAGCTTGCACCTTGTTGTCCGTGGTTCCAGATATTAGCAACTAGTGGGAATCGAACACAGGATCAAGGGACTTGATACCCCCTTAGCCTTACTTGCTCTGCCACTATGCTACCCACCCGGAGACTAAATTGCAGGTGTTAATGTTAATAAAGGCTAGTAATCTTGTTTCAATATTGGAAAGGGAAAGTTTGATAATTAAAAAAAAAATGTGGAACGTTTAAATCATTGTCTAAACCATATCATTAGGGACGCATAACAATATATATTCATGTATATTTAAAGAGAATAAAAAAATTATATTAGTGGATCATATTTTTTTTATTGATGCAACTTTGATTGGTTCAAATTGAGAATTGAATAAGATCTAAATCGACCAAATTAGATTCAATTCTGCTTCAAGTGCTTTCTAAAACTAAATTGAATTGATTATTATAATGTATACATATTTAAACTATCATTATATATTTTATGTGTCATGATTTCATTTATAGGACTAACTTATTTTTTATATTCTTTTAATTATTTCTCATCTCATAAATGGTGAGAGGCTGTTTGTTTAATTTAAATTATGCTTATTGATTACTTCTTGTTTGGTTGGATTACAGATGATTAACTTATTATTTGAAAATTTGAACCGCAGGAGGAGCCTGAGCCGCTGCCGTTGGGGTTGTGAGCCGATTAGTTGCTGCAAGATTGGGCTCTATCGATCTAGCCACAATATCTACCAACAATACACTGAAATGCATGCTGCGATCCATTTCGAATATATATTATTACAACTCTCTGGTAATCAATTGGATACGGGGCCCAGACAGCACCACATTGGTTAGATGAGGCCAACAAAAGGTATTTGAGTAGCGGTTGCTCTTAAAAGCCTATGAGCCGATAATCAAAGCTGATAAGGGCTGAACCCATTTTGTCTCCCACCAGCCGAAAGCAATATATTCCCATTAGGCTACATCTATATAAGAGAGAGAGAGAGAGAGAGAGAGAGAGCATTAAGAATGGCAAGGCAATTAAAACAACAGACACGACAGCATATTCTTTGCTTCATCTGAAAATTAATGAGTGAAAATTGAAGTGGGATTTGGGAAGCTACCGCATTTGTGTTACATGTAATAAGCATTCTCATAACTGATATAAGAACTAATGGAATTTCATCTTCCGATCAAACAAGGAGGTATTTGTCTTTGTTGATCTAAAACAGAGATTTGCAACTGTAACTGACCTCAGAGTGGTGCACCGGTGCCACAAAACCTTAAGCATTGTTTTCACTGTTCGTTCTCAGTAACACAGACTTCGAGCAGGTTGGACAGAATATTTTTAAAGAGAATTACATTTAATAAAATATGATGGAGCCCAGGCAGCCGAAAGAGGATAGTGCATAGACTAAAGCTACCCCAAAAAGTATAGCAAGTGCTCAAATAAAAATGATTCCACATATTTTATTTCTGATCAAACATATGCAAAGCAATTGAGCTCTTGAATTACAGATCTCTGAGACCTTCCTGGATGACAAAAACATCCGAATATATGTTTCATTGTAACATTAATTTTCTCAAGAAACAGGATATGAAGTTTCTGATTAACCAAAGAGGATGAGCAGAGCCATATGCCAGAAAGGCATATCATTTGATCTTTGACATTCAGCCCAGCCCCAAAAAATTATTGGAATTGAAAAGCAGCAATTCTCCACAAAAAGCACATAATGACAAAGCATTCATTGACATAGAATCTCTAAAGGAGACGCCTACCTTGGGAAAATCTCACTTTAAGTGGCCTTCGGTGCTTTGTCTGCTAAGATATTATCAGGAAGGATAAGCTCTGGAGGTGTTTCACGAACAACACCCAGCATTGAATCATACTCCTCATCTCGGCGGGCAAACTTCTTGCGAAGAACCTTCTCAAACTCAATGTCATCAAAGCTCTTTGCATTTTCAGCTGCATGAACCTGTGCTAAGTTGGAATAATTTGTAGCCGACTGGGTAAAAAAGGCCATCTCTTCTTCTGTGAGCTTCCTCAGGAACCTTGCAGGATTACCTCCCCATACCTGTGATTTAAAAATCAGTTATATGTTTTTCAACAGTCCTGTGTCAAGTCATATAAATAGAATTAAGTCAATTTTTCTAAGAGAATGTTGAACTCATTTCTCAGTGGCATCATTCAACCTGACAGGACTTTGGTTTACAACTTCAATCTACAATTTTGACATCAAAGAAACTACTAGACTCATCCACGTAGATATGGGAAGCAGCTGTGTCTTGAGAGTTTCAAGCCCTATAGTGGTATTGATTTCCCACGCCATAATTCAGCCGGACCCAAGAAGAAAAACATCGGATAAGAAATCTAATACACCAGCTATTTAGTTCTTCCAATTTTTCCAACTTCTATCCAAAGCAATCTCAAGACAACACAAGACCCCTCCCCCGAGACCAAAATATAACAATAGGACTAATAAAAATGTATGTAATAAACAAAATAACAGGACACACATCAAGATGTGTCACATTAAAGGATATCGGACTAACCCTCCAATGAGTCCAAACTGAAAGGGGCCACCTCTTCATCAGTACAGCTGGAATAGTTTGAAGTATTTCTATATGTGTCACCCTATCAAACTTGTGTATCTTTCATTCATTGCAGGTCGCCAAAAAAAATAAGTACTAATCTTTCCTCATCAACAAAATACACAATAACGTCCATATCCAATGAGTAAAATGCCAAATTTGTCCATAATACAGAATAGGCTAAAGACTCCCAACCTTGCTAAGGCATTTTGCAATGAGTAACAGTAGCAATACCAATATTAAATATCTGTACAGTTTACACCATAACCTTTGTAGTGATTTGTATAAATACAAATATTGAAAGCATAGGGATTCAAACAAAATAAACACTAAAAAGTCAATAAGGATGTGTTGGCAAACCTCTCCACAGGGGATCCTTGTATTCTGCTTTACAAGGGCTCCAGCAGCAACCATAGCATGTTTCTCAACAAAGACACCATCAAGAAGGGTTGCACCCATACCAACAAATGCCTCATCCTCAACAGTACACCCATGTAAGACAGCACTATGACCTGTTGAGTTCAAGTTGATAATCATAATGCAAAATCCTTAGATGGAACTTCCATTAGGTCTAGGTTGACATCGTATGGAACTTGATCGCATGTCACTCACCTACAGTAACATTGTCTCCGATAATTGTTGGCAAGACCTTCCCACTTAGATTAGATTTTGCCACGTGAACAAGAGAATTGTCTTGTATATTTGTTCCAGACCCGATACTGATGCTGTTCACATCACCTGCATACAAGAAGTCACATGTAGGCAAAATGAGCCACACTTCACACAAACATACATTAGAAAAGAAAAATGAAACATATAACTCAAATTCGTCTGCAAAAGTAGCAGCACTAAATTAACTTGTGAGTTATAAAATAAATAAATCAATAAATCATCAGAGAACAATTTTTCTTTATCTTGGATCAATCATCCATAAGAAGGCACTGAAAAGGGTGTTGCACATGGAACAAGAGAATGATGGATAAAATTGTAAAGTGTTGCATGATAATAAAATATAGTTCCTTCATTTTGTGAGTGTGTGTGTATTTTTTTTTTTTTTTGGGGGGGGGTTGAAGAGAGGCGTCAAATTTCCATGTCAGGGCCTAATTTTCATACAAATCGTATTGCTTCTATTCTACAACATGAAGATAACTAGCATCTAGGAGTTCCATTACTATTAATGGGTGGTTTAATGAAAAACTATTTTTTTTGTACCTCACTCTAACCAAACCCAACGTTGTTAGGATTGTTCATTAAGGAAAATGCTACTCTTCCCAACTCTCTAACATGAGGTTGGGCCGAGAGAGTTGGGAAATACAGCATAGCTCATTTGTTAATGTTTGATCAAGTTTGACAGATTCATTCTCTGAAAAAGTTTTTTTTTTTTTGTTTGGGGGGGGAGGGGGTGTAAAAGAAAAAAAACTTTAACTTTAAAATAAAAAGAAAAGAAAAGGAGAAACAAGAATCTTTGATCCTAAAGGAACAATCTCAACCACTTGATGTCCAACCAATGCATCCACTATCATTATCCCGTATCCCCTATGTTCTTTTCATTAGATTTTGCTCACTTTACCAGTTGCTGCAGCACTTGTACAATTAGGCCTTATGTCCCCAAAGAAAATTGTGTTCTTCTAATTTTACTTTGATTCCAATAAAACAACTATTTATTTAGCATAAATAAAATAATTAACTAGAAAAAAAAAATTGAACTCAAAGCTATACTTGACTAAATTTCGGCATAAATATGATTATATAAATTACAAGGTTCAAAAACAAATACATTCAACAGGTGAAGGAATAGAAGGAATTTAAGGTTTGACATGTGAACTGAAAATTATAAACATTGAAATCCACGAGTTTTAATTTATCATAAGGCTTACCTCTTAAAACGCATCCATACCAAATGGAGGAACGGCGTCCCACCTGAACGTCCCCAACGATAGAAGCACTAGGGGCAACAAATGCATCTTTATCCACCACAGGGGCTTTGTCAAATATGTTCATGAGTGTCCGATGCCTGGACACTAAATAAAACAAAGACAAGAAATGATCACACAGATGATACTTCAAACAGAAATCCAGGACATTTTCAAATAATAAGAACACTATTCAAGGAAATACAAATGATAATATATATGGATGCCCGACCCCAGAAGAAAAAAAGAAAAAAGAAATGACTAAATGGGTAAAGTCTGGAATTATTGAAACTCCAACGATAAAACAAGTAACATTTAATATGAAAAAGGAAATTGACCTTAAAATTAGTTAATATACAGAGAAACAGTGACCCAATACACATTGTGTATGGAAAATGAACTGCAAATCTTCCCAATGACCTAATTCTTAACCAGAACCAATTCTAACGCATGATTTCACTTAACGGTAACCAGATATAACTATGAATACATAAAGCACCAAAATCATAACAGCAAATTCAAATAAACTAATAATCCAACTGCAATTATTTTCAAATGCAACTCCAGTGGGAAAAAAAAGGTCAAACAAAAGTAATTAGTCACCGAATCCCGCCTGCGCATGCCTAAAGTAGAACAAACTAATATCACTGAAACTCGGAAAGTTCATACATAAACTTCCACAAACAACGAAAACCACGCATGCATATTCAAACAAGTCGAGAACAGCTTCAAATGAAGCGTCGATACACACTCTTAAGTGAAACTATGCATCGAGATTAGATGTTGAAATTAATGATACTTTGAAGTCAGTCTGATTAAAATTCAACTACATTCACACATTAATGAATTGTAACGAGTGGGTCAAACCCTAGTTTGTTGTCATCAGAACAATTGAAAAAATACGTGATATCTAGGGTTACAGAATGAAGATATATACAAGAGATTGAGAATGTAGAAGAAGGGAGGCATACGTTGTTCTTGGAAGTAGTAGTTGCCTTGGAGGCGGCAGCCGAGGCGATCCAGAGCTTGGCCGGTTTCGCGGATCCAGAATCCGACGGTGTAGATTGCTTTTCCCAACGTTCCCATCGTCTTCTACCTCAACTCTCTGGTTTTTTTTTTTATCTCTGCTGTGTAAGGTGGCGGTGTTTGATTAGCTGAGAAAGCAAAGCATTGGATTGGGGGAAATGGTGATTGGTGAGGCTCTAGAGGAAGAGGCTCGCTCGCGTTGCAGCTTGGTTGGGGCAAATCTCTTGTACGGTTACGTTTCCTACAATTTCCAAATGAAGCCAATCAAACCTTACCACGTTTTGAGATCTTTGTTGTGATGCTGCCACGACCTGCCGGACGATGGGAAGAGGGGCAAGGAAAAGAAGAAAAAACAAACGGCGTCGTTTTCATGCAGAGAGTTGTTACCCCAAGAAACTGAAAAAAAAGAAAAATGGAAATTAATTAGTATATGAATGAATCTAGTAAAAATTATTGATGAATACTGCAACATTTTTAGTTAAAAATCTTTTTTTTTCCTTTTTCTTTTTCTGTCACATGAAGATGGCAAATACTTTTTTGTCCCTTTTCCACTCATTCCACTTGAGATGCACTATTTTTTTTTTATTTTATTGATTGATAATATTTTATTATTATTATTATTATTTTTATATAGGTATCCTGGGTCAGCTTGTGTGTATCAGACTAAATCCCGCACTCCGAACGAGACTTACGCCTTACGGTCAGTGGCCTCGAATATTAATAGCTAGTGGTAGTCGAACACGGGACCAAGAGACTTAGTAAGCCTTTAGCCCTGCTTGCTCCACCACCAAGTTACCCACCTCGGAGTTATTTGATAACATTATTATGATGAGAGTGAAAAAGGCTCCATTTTTTGAGACGAAAGAGTTTCCAATCTTGTTCCATTAAATCAAAAATCACAATCTTTTCTTTTTGAGCACATAAAGCATCTCCAATGCTCAAAACCATTTTTAGCCCTTCAAAGTCATTTTTAGTCCATTAAAAATGGTTAGCCATTTAGTTAGAGATACTTCAATACATAAGAACTATTTTTTTGCTACTTTTTTCTATATCTATCTTCTCTTACAACCAAACACAATTCTTTTACGTATTTTTTGTGCCTCCGGCATAATTGGCTAGAGTCAATAGCTAAATTTTTTACCAAACCAAAATTTAGAATATTGAACATAAATTTTTTACCGTTCAGAGTATTAGCCAAAAAATGGCTTTGGCTCCTCCTTTGGATAATGCATTGGAGTTGCTATTAAGAATATAAAATAATTCATCATAACAACATACAAACAACAATGCTAATGAAAGGTTTCAAACCCGAGACCATCAGTCCCAAAACCCAAGTACCCAACCTCCAGTTGGTAAGCTTAGAACCCTAATATGGCAACAAAATGTGATCTCAAAGCACAAATTGCATCAAATACTTAGATCTCTCTCTTTCTCTCTCTATCTCCATCTTTTTAGCAACTTCACTTGACAAAAAGTATAGCATTTCGCTGAATACACAAATTGCATCAAATACTGGCCTGTTTGGCTAAGCTTTTATTTTATATTTTTTTTACCTTTAAAAGTAAAAAGATGAAAGTTTTGAGTGTAAAATTTTGGTAGTTACTTTAAAAAGTTGAGGAAACAAGAAATTCTTGCTTCCTCAACTTTTAAAAGTAACTACCAAAATTTTGCACTATATAAAATATAAAAAAAATTCATTTTTTTACTTTTAATAGTAGAAAAACACGAAGTAGAAGTTTATCCAAACGCGCCCTTATTATTATTATTATTATTTTTTGGTAAATATATACTTTATTTTTCACCCACATATCTACAGTAGAATTAAATGACAAACAAGTACATTACTTAAAAACTCTTAAAACTTCAAAATGCATTTTTTTTTTACTTTTTTTTCAGAAATTGTATCCAACGAAGGTGTAAATATAAAAAGTGTTCAAACCAACAAGGCATCTCAAATACAAGTAATAGAAATTAAGTAGATAGGCATGCAGCAAGAAGTCTATCAGCCATGCAGCAAGAAGTCTATCAGCCATGCTAATACTCCTATATAACTACGCATTCACAGCCCTTCTCTAGTTAGTCTCTACGTTCACTGCCTCAAGCTTTCAACAATGTAAGAAGCATACAGACCCCTGCAACAAGAAACACCCACATAAGAGAACATGGACCAAGGATAAGTCTCAGACAAATGCACGGTTTATCAGAGTCTGAAAATAGAAAACTCGAACTCGTTTTAGTTTTTATAGAAGAGATTCAGAAAACTGACATTGAGTACTCGATGGCTTCAATGGCAGCATCAGCTGGCAGAAAGTCTTCCACTTCAACTTCCTTGTTCTCGTTCTTTTTGTCTGTCATTCATGGTAAGTGAAAAGGCTACACAATGCGGCCAAGTAGATAACGTAATTTTTTTAAAATAAATAAATAAAACCATCCCATAGTTGACTTTTTTTTTCAGATTTCTATAATACTTTACAAAATAGGCTAATCAAAAGGTTGAGATCATGTAACTGAATTGATATTAGGTAAATAATATTTTTATTGGGTGTGCTTGCTGATTTAATGAGTGGAACCATATAATCATGACTAGAAACAAGTAATGAATGAATGCATGTGAATGGATACAGTCCTCAAAGAAGCGACGGATTTCAGCAAGGCGATGTGGAGGAATCTCTTTGATGTCCTTGTAATGGCGGAACTCAGGGTCATCAGCACAGACTGCTATGATTTTGTCATCCTTCTCACCCTGCAACATGAATTCATATTAGAGGTTGGAATTAAACGTCCAAATGGTTTCGAGTCAAATATCCCTCCTAAGGATGCGAAAATCATGGGTAATATGAAAAGTCTACTAAAGCATATAGTGACAACAAAGTTATTTAGGCCTAGGACCTGACGAACCAATGCAAAAGGAGGAACTTTGTTCTAGTTCATTCTTTTCTAGCCTGATTCTCTCTCTCTCTCTCTCTCTCACTCCATGTTCCTATGCATAGGGTTCCATGACCCTTAAAGACTCTCTCATGGTCCTAGGCAGGGGTGGAGCTAGGATTTTGTCTATGTGGGGGCAATTTTTTTTTTTGGTTGGCCAAACGATACAAACTAATCTCTTATACCTTAAATATCTTCTAATATTAAAAAATGAATATCGATTATGCATTTTTTATATGCTGGAATTTGAAGTATCTTTCCCCTAAAAATGGAAATACATACCATTAGACTCACAAGTCATTTGCTACGTAGGGTCACTAACTCATCAATAAAATCAAATTTAATATTATAAAATTTATAAACTACATATATCTTACCATACTATTTACAGTAAAAAAATTATTAAAGAAGAGACCACTCAAAGACCCTATCCCATAGTGATCAAAACACCTATACATTTAAATTTTTTTACTTT
>JAESVK010000430.1:812302-850779 GCA_017140935.1 Hamamelis virginiana | reverse complement strand
AAAAAAAAAAAAAAAAAAAACCCCAAATAGTCCACAATGGCTCAATTAGTCCACGAGCCAGTGTCTAAAGACCTCTGAGTAAGTCGAATTATTCAGATCTATCATAAAAGTCTTATTTTTGCGGCTGCTAGAAGATGGCTTAAAATCCTATGTAACTTTGATCAACAAATAAAAACGAGTGGGGTAGTGGTGGGCCATGTATCATTATGGTGCTGACATCCAATCAAATAAAAACCCAATAAACAATGAACGGATATATTTCAATTAAAATTCAAATTGAATTAAATCTCAAAAACTTACCATAATGTCAGCAAAACAGTTACATTATTTAAAAGGTAATAAAACTCTCAACAAAAACAATAAAAAATGTAAATCTGCCATTAAATAATTAAAGTTGACTTTAGAAAATCCTGAAGAGATCTTTGAGTAAACATTATAGTGTTCTGTGCCTACTGGTATGGAATTCAATATCTAAAGGGGTCTGGATAATTTTCCCTTTAATTAATTATGACTCGTGAGATATATATTTTGAAAAGCCAACCATAGATTAAATGTTCTTTTTATGCATGTTATGCTAAAAATTATAGTAATCTAGTGACCAATTTCTCAAAATATTACGTTCACAGTATTATTTTGGGATATTGACATTGGATCACTGTAATTTTTGATATACATATCATCCATAAGAAAGTATATAATTTAATGGTTGGTTGATTTTTCAAAATGCATATCCCACAATTAACTAAAGACACGATGTTGAGAGCATACGTACACATTCCATGTATATACATGTACACTCTTAGTACGACTCTTTGTTGATTTAATCTCATGGCGTAGATTTTTTGCTGTCTATGCATAAAAAAAAAAATATGAAGCTTTACCTTAATGGATTTCCAAAGAAACCTTTGTACATAGGGATGACATGATAATAAAGTGATTATTTATTAGTAGAGAAAAACAAGTAACAAGAAGAAAATAGATGTTCCCATTCATTGTTACTTCCTACTTGCATCTATTCTCATTTCATACTTGTAGCCTCTGTCTATTTTAACTTAAAATGAAAAGAGAAAAATTAAATTCATATAAATAATTCTTTTTACGAAAACTGTAGAGTAAAGTAGTACATTTTACGTCACAAAAAAAAAAAAAAAAAAAAAAGCATTGTTTTTAATATCTCCTCATTTCTCTCCTCTCCACTTCCTAAATCTCATTTTAAATATAATTTGCCGACCCCTTTTCAAATTTCTCCCCCCACATCACTTCTCTCTCCTAAAATTTCTCATAAAAGATAGAGATAGTTAAATTTATATTGTGTGGACATAACTGTTTTAGTGGCCTTTTATTTATTAAAATTATTTTTTAGTAGTTTTTAAAATGAATTACAAAAAAAATCCAAAAACCAACAAATATACGTTATAGAGATAGTTAAAAATTACTTTATGAAGAAATAAACTCAGCCTGTAATGTATTGCAGATTTAAAAAAAAACAAATAAGTACTTATAAAAAACAAATCCAAACGGTGCCAAAGGGAATGCCAAATGGTTGGTAGAGTTTATTGCTAATTGGTGCTATGGTGGGAACCATGATGTTCAGTTGGAAGCTCTTAAACATGAGCACTTTTCCTTTCGGCTAGGTTGGAGGGATTTAAAGCATTTGGTGTAAGGTCCATTCTCACTTAAAAAATTCACATTAATGATAATAAAAGTACCAATTGAAGCTATTCTAGTTGGTGGGAATGGTGAGACGTTAGAATTTTGATATCAGATTTGAGAATCCTTACTAGCATGTTATATATTATTGCTTTCTTTAGTATATATTTTTTTATTTGTTTGGTACTTGTTTGGCAAAATAAGAAGAAGTAAAATTAAGCACTTAAAGTGTTTAATTCTATTTATTCCTTTGAAGCAGATTGCCCCCTGCTTCTCAAATAAGTAGAAGCCATTTTTTGACCAAAAATATGTAAATACTAATATTGCCATTTAACAATACACTTCAACAAAAAATATTCCGCTCATGTCTCAACCTTAGTGTATTATTTATTAAATATATGTTTATTATTTATATTATTTATCATTTATTATTTATAATTATAAATAAGCTTATTTATTTATTAATAAACTTATTTATATTATTTATTATTTATAAAATTATTATTTATTATTTATAATTATAAATAAAATTATATATATTTATAAATAAAATTATTTATAATTTTATTGCCAAGTAGGAAAATAAATAAGTATTCTACAAGAGTAATAGTGTCAATTTAGAATTATAAGCAACTTCAGATGACATCCAAATAGTCAAAAAAGTAGTTTTAGTATCAACAATACTTTTAAAATACAGTTTTCGGATACAACTAACTTTTGCTTCTACTTAAACTGACTTCTACTTTTTTTCTTCTTTTGCTTCATAAGCATAAGTAGAAGTTATCCCAAATGGGCTCTTAATTGAATTCAATTTTTTAAAATTACAAATAAATTTTAAAAATATTGTATTTATGTAAAAAACAAATAGATTTAAAAGTAAATTTAAATAGTGATAAAATTAAAATTAATTAAATTTATGTGTTTCTCAAACATCAAAAAAAAGTTTTTGTACCTTTTTTTTTTGCTATACAGGTATCCTGGGTTAGCTTGTACGCAACGGACTAAATCTTGCATCTCGAGCAAGATTTTCGAAATAAAACTTGAGTCTTGTAGTCCGTAACCCCAAATATTAGTAGCCAATAAAAATCAAATACAGACCAAAATAAGCCCCCGAGCCTACTTGCTCCAACACTGAGCTACACACCGGTTATCAAAAAAGAGTTTTGGAATAACAGCTGGCTGTTTTTTTGGCTGTTTACGTATCGAGTCAAATGATCATCACGTGACCCTTCATCAATATTCATACGATGGTGACGTGGTGTGTTGTGATTCGTCGTGGATCAGTAAAGTGAAAGTCAAAGGGATCCAGGTTTAACCGTTTAACCTCCAAGGCTCCAAGAGGCAATTTCGCTGTAAGCATTCAATCTCCGAGAGAGAGAGAGAGAGAACACAGAATGGCAACAGTCGTGGATTTACAGTTTTTCTCGTCCAATTTGCTGCTGATAACGTAAAACCAACATTTTTAAAGATCAATCTCGTAATGAAATTTTCACTCTTCTTGCTTCTCGTTGGCATTTTCGTTTTAATAACCCTAATTCGTTGCAAATTTTTTTTTTTTGAAGGTTTGCGATTCAAGTTTGAGGTTTCTTAAAACCCTAATTCGCTGCGTTGTTGAAGATTTGCGGTTTATGAACGAAGAACAGAGAGGAAATAGCGACCACAGAATGGCTACAGTCGTGGATTTACAGTTTTTCTCATCCGATTTGTTGCCGAAAACCTAAAACCAAAATTCGCTGCGTTGTTGAAGATTTGCGGTTTATGAACGAAGATCAGGTAAAATTTATTGATCCTGCGTTTGGTTCTCTAGAAATCTGAAGAAAAGAAAATAGATAACTTTCGGATCAAAGAAGCGTAGGAATTCTCCAAGAAAATGAAAGAAAAACTAACCTGAACGAAGGCTCAGTTGAGATTTTTTTTTTTATTAAATTAATTTTGTCAATCAGTAAAAAAACAAGGTTTAGTTAAGTTGAGGCTCTTGTTTTCTCGGGTCCCAAACGATTAAAAATAGTATAAGACTAACAATTGATTTATTTTCTTTTCCCTAATTTTCTCTGCAACCTAAGGAGCATAAACTTTTCTTCAGGTTTTTTTATTATTAGAATTTTGTGTGTTATTTTTGTCAACCCTTTTGGATGTGTCTCTGACTTCTTTCACCTGTTTGTTTCTCTTGTTTCTCACCCATCCTAGTTTTCATCAATTTTTTGTTCTTCATTGTTTCATCTCGGGTTTAATGGACGTTTACAGAACAAAGAAAACTCCTAATTGACATGGACGGAGTAGGAGGAGAGAGTGCCTCGGCCGAAGTGCCTTTTGCCAAGTGGAGAAGTGATTTCTCAAGGGCGTTTCAATACTATTTGGATAGGTGCACGCCTCACACAGTTCAGAGGTGGCTAGGAACGTTAGCAGCGGCAATGATTTATGTTTTGCGCGTTTACTATGTTCAAGGATTTTATGTCATCTCCTACGGCTTAGGGATATATGTTTTGAATCTCTTGATTGGTTTTCTATCTCCGAAGGTTGATCCAGAGCTGGAAGCATTGGATGGGGCTTCATTGCCAACCAAAGGTTCTGATGAATTTAGGCCTTTTGTTCGCCGTCTTCCTGAATTTAAGTTCTGGTAATTCAGTCATTGCTAATTGTTTCAGTTGATATGCACTTCATTTTTATCAAAATTATGTACGATACTTGCTTTTGATGTGCAAATAATCTCCCAGAGAGTTCACATTTATTTATTTTCATTGGATTATAGCCATGGTTTAAACTTGCAGTTGCGAGCGTCTCGGTGCATCCGAGTCGCAATCTTATGTATGAAGTAATGTTAACAAAATCATATAAAAATAAGAAAAATCAGTCATAAACACATTGAAACCATCAAATAAGCAAAATAAATGATTTAGAGTGCATAATATGATAAAAAATATAAAAAAGGCGCTAGCGTGCTACTATAGTAATGAAATACAAATATTATCATCCTACATTAGTAATTGTATATGATTTATGATTTACCGCATTAATTAGCCATTCAAGTTCAACTTTTTTAGTATCAAATTGACAAAATAAATAACATACCAATCGAAGATTAACGATACGAGGAGTGGCAAAGAGGCTGTAATTCTTTTCCTTGTCCGTATAGCTGTGAGTGTTATTGAGGCTTAGGGAGTCCAAAGAAGAATGAGAAAGAGAAGGTTTTGCCTATATCGCTACTTGAACTTTGACCATTGTTTTTCGGATAGAATTGTTCAGGGCTTGGGAAACTTATTTGTGTGCTACTACCACTTGATTCATGACCACTATCAAAATGACTCAAAGGTTCATTAGAAATGCTTGAGGTTCGGTGGAAATATCCATAACCAGCACCACTACTAATGCCATAAGATCTACTACCATGGTGTTGATGTCTATCTCGATCGTAGTAACCGCCAGTATAAGTGCTAGTAAACAATCATTCTCCATAACTCGTATCCGTAGTAGGATCCCTAGGGTTTTTAGGCGGCACTGCACATGGACGATCCTAGTGACCTCTACCTCCCAGCATTGTTAGCCGATCTACGCAGTGGGTGCGGTGGCAGTGACGATTGACCATGATCTAAATACATGCCACTCATGCAAATATCAGGCGTAGGCCTTGTGTAACTTGGATGACCACCTTGTCCTTGCCATCTCTGTATGTACTCCTCGTGCCCATAATTTGGGCTATCATTATCTTGACTGGAAAAACCAATAAACTAATTCCAATACCTCCTTCGTGCTTTTGGGCCCGCCTCCGTATGGGCAATGTCTTTTAAAAAAAATAATATTATGTACTCTTAAGTCATTTATTTTACTTGTTTGATGGTTCAATGTGATTGCCTGTTTATTTATTTATTTTTCAAGGATTTCTTTAACATTATTTCATGCCTAAGGTTGCATCTCGCCCGATACACGCCAAGACACGACGACATCCGCGGCTTTGCACCATGAACTGGTTGAAGTTTCTGAGTGCATTGACTTTACCTCAATAGTATAAGTCAACACATGAATATCAATTATCAAGTTTTTGAGTTTCATTAATTGAGAAAGACATTAAATTTCTTGCTGCCAGATGATGTCTTTGGGCAGGCTATGCTTTTCCATCCAGAAAGACAAGCTGACCTGTGTGTGTGTGTGTGTGTAGATCATTGTCATGGGGGCAACGTAATTTGATGAGTGCATCTTCATTCACTAAAATATCCCAGCCAGTTTGAGCTCTGCATTGGGATTTGTCACTCTCATTCAGTATGATAACTGGAAAAGTTATCTGTCACTCGCTTCTTATCCAACTCTTATGTCTTATCCAACTCTTATGTATTTTAATTCTCGAGTTCTTTGAAGCTTTGGAGTGTATGACTGATTTGGACCTGTTAATAAACATTTTTCTGTTTGATGGATTCAGGTATTCCATCACAAAGGCTTTTGTTGTTGCATTTTTTATGACTTTCTTCTCTGTGTTGGATGTACCTGTTTTCTGGCCCATTTTGTTGTGCTACTGGTTTGTTCTATTTGCCCTCACAATGAAACGTCAAATCCTACACATGATCAAGTACAAATATGTGCCGTTCAGTATTGGAAAACAGGTGAGTAACGTGAGTTATTACTATAAAGAATCGTCTTTTTGTTCTTATGTTGTGGTTGGGCCTGCAGCTGGGGCCATTCATCTCATCTTTTTATGCATGGAATCTATAATATCGTCTCCACTTGATTTTGACAGAGGTACACTGGGAAGAAGTCTTCTGCAAGTAGCAGCAGATTACCTAGAGACTGATGCTGCAGAGCTATTCTTGGGAGAAACTACATAAAAAAAAAAAAAGGAGAGACGAGGGGATTTGTTAAATTTTTATATGCTTTTAGATATGACAACATTCAAAAAGAACATGTATCTTACATTATTCTGGGATTTAGAACTCTTTTAGAGATGAAAATTTTACTTTTGACCTGGGCATTTCTTGGAGGTTAGTGAATATTACCAACCTCGGTCAGATGTGAAACTAAATTATGCATACATGTAGGAAGAACATTCTACTCTCATGCTGTAATATGATATACCACAATTTAATTTGAATCCATCCACTGCTGTTTATTTATCTTATTTGTTTCTTCCTCTTTGCTGAAACAATCGTTAACCTTGCTGAAACATTTTCCTATCTCATACTCCCACCCCTCTCCCCCTCACACTTTTTTTTTTTTTTAAATCTTTCTTTTCCTTTGTTCTTTTTTCCCCGGTTTAACGGTGGTAATGAAAGCTTATTGGACAGAATTTTCAGTGTTAAGGTAAACCTGATGAAATATTCAATCTGTAGGAAATTGCACACAATCATTGAGATTTACTGATTTAGAGTTGTACTGCATGTGTATAATAGGAAGCAAACACGACTGAGTCGATAGTTATCTGTTATTGCATGAAAAATGGTACTGGAAATATATTCATTGTGGGCAAGCAAATTGACTTACCGACAGAAAGAACAATAGTCGTCATTTGTTAACTAACGCAGTTCTCAATATTGGACGAGAATGTCTGATTGAACTTTCATTTGTTTTTAAATTAAAAATTGCACTGTAGTGATCGACAGTTGGACTGTATTTTGCTGATGAAATATTTGTCATGTTGCATTCTAAACCCTCTGAAGAAACCACAAGGAATTCTAAAGACAGGGAAGTAGGCATCCTTGTCACTTGTCAGAAAGCCAGCTGAATGATGTTGGCTTGTTGAAGGGGAGCTTATATGACCAATTTGATGTGGACTGCCTCCAGAAGCTGATATACGTGGACAAAAGAACGGCATTGTAGCTACGAACAAGAAAAACCCGTTTGTTTTTGCCCTAGAGTTGGTTAAATTTTTGAAACCATCTGAAAATTTTGAAGGTGAATGCACTTTTTCTATATCCCTTTTGCTAGGAGATGATGGATAATTTGTTAAATGAAATGGGAACTCGTAAGATTAAGAAAAGTAAAAATCGCGCATGCGCGATTAAACCATCAAAACATGAAGCATAATCATATTTATTAATCTCCCTTCAAGCAAAGCTTATGTAACTTTACCAAAAACATCTGAAGTTTCAGTTTCAAGGCCCATTCAGGGCCGTGATACAGACAAGTGCATACATGTGTACAGAGAGAGAGAGAGAGAGAGAGAAATTGCTGTGACCTACTGAATTTTCTAATACCCGGCAGCTACTGTAGCAATTGGATCTTTACAATGACAGGCAGATATGTAGCAAGAGGATGTTAATCTCCCACAGCCCCAGCCCTCCCACCATGTAAACTACACGTACTGACGATTGCTGAAACTCTTCCTGTATATGCTCATGAACTTGGCCACAAATTCTGCAAAATAGTGAATGAAAACCTGTAAACGATACAAAAAATTTGGCAGTGCACGAGTTAAAAAAAACTTATATAACATAAGATAACATGAGGCACTAAGAGCTCCTTAGTGAACTTGCTTCACGAGACAACTGCAATACACCTGGAGTCTCACTCACCATATAAGGCAAAGGCTTTTGCAGATTACTCAGCCAACATGGATGGTATCAAATTACAATAAAGTAGAACAGGAATCAAGCATCCCCAATTCATTCATTTTGATAGTTTCTGCCATTAAAATTTTGTCTGCATCTGTTAAACCTTTCAGTCATTCAGTGGGTTTCTGTCCCCAATTTTTATTTTTCAAACATATGATAGAGGTGGCTTCACCTTCAAATGCCAAATGGACAGAGAATATTCACATTCCCATAAATTTAGCATCGTTGAACCAATTTATCCATCAAGTGTGGATGGATCTTGCAAGTTCCAATGGCATAACAAATGTGCATGTTTTTCTGTGATTAATAAATTTCATGCAGTGCTTTGTCTATCTCACCTTCTAATTTCAGTAAAGCAGTTGTTCCTATAGGGAGTCTCTTATCCTGTAGATGTAAAACTTGAGTTACTTTCTGCTCGTTGACAAGAAAAGAAAACAAAGAAATGAATGTACAGAACTTACATAATAAGCATGCCAATAATAAAGTTCTCTTTTTTGATTGGCCTCAACTACCTTAAGGAACTGTTCCACAAGCTTCTGCATATTGGACACATAACTTTTATCACAAAATATTATTTGGTAAATGATTAAAAAAATAAATCATTCTAACTGAAGTATCAAATTCATCACCAGGAGAATCAGTTTGGGGTGAACAAAATCCACAAGAAGCTTTTGAATCTTTCCTCGTATAAAAAATAACCTGACAAAAATCATAAATGTGGACTGTCAGTTTAGATTTTCATTACAAGCATTTTAAGTGTTTCATAAATTGCAGTCTTTATCAATTTTAACATGTTCCAAAATATAGTTTTAAGTGTTGCACTGACTTCTTTCCTATGGCTTTGAAAATCCTATTTTTCCTTTACATGCCTCAAACACCTCACCAGAGCTTATTGCAGATCCATTCAGTTCCTTCTGTATTGAATCATACAGGAGGGGTCCAATTTCTTCAACAACATGTGAAAAGCTCTCTCTATAGAATGACATTTCCTAAAGTCCCAACCAAGATAAATTGTCATCATACCTAAATGATTCTTTGTGCCTAAGGGTATAGTGCTTCCAGTGCAAGTGACCAGGTCTCATCCATGCAAGGATCTTCATATTTGCAAAAGTGATTTCCTCAAATAAAGCAACTCTGTTTCTCCAAATGTAAGTCAAAAAGTCTTGATGAAAATGTTTCTAACACTTGTTTTGTTGAAAAAAAGAAGCAAATGCAAAACTAAGATCAATATCCATCACTTTTGATATGTTCAATAAGAGAATGTTGTTAGCTTCATATAGAGTTAAAAGCTACCTTTTACACAAAATCTTTGAGAAAAAGAAAGAAAGAAAATCTACCTCTTAGGTGATGGATCAGCTAGAATATCTGCAGCAAGCTCCACCAGGACCTCTTCCCATCCAAGTGGAATTGGTTGGTCATCGACAAAAGGGTAGCTGTGATGGCATGAAACCCCAAGTAAGTGGAAATACAATTAACTGGAAATTATAACATAACGTGTTTCTTCTCTAAGTGTTTACCTGTGTGCTTTGCATGCTTCAAGAGCCATGATTGCTTTCCTCAGGTTCTGCTTTGATTTGGTTGCAATCTTGGCAGCGAAGCTCATCGGTAGTTCAAAGTCCTCTTTCCTTGCTATCTGAATAAGAACCTCCATGATCTGGAAAATTTTGGGGTTAGAAGCGAACTTGTAGTTTACTATATATAACTTGGAATCGCCAACAAAATCTATTCAACTGGAACACAACATATTTGTTGTCAATCAGCCTGTCACAACATTGCTATACCTTGTCAAACAACAAATACATTTTAAAATTAATGTGTACACTTACTTCATGAGTTACGGGAGCATCGACCTTAATAACTTTACAGCGGTTTTTAACTGGTTCAAGGATGTCGATGTCATCTTCACAGCAGAGTATGAGCTTGCAAGCATCTGAATAACAGTCCATGATCCATTTTATGAGGTGCTGAATGTTCTCCGCTGCTTTGTCCACCTCATAGAGAACAATAACTGAAATCAACAAGATGAAACCATATTACCTTCGTGAGAAAAACTGTTTAAATGAAATGATACGCTTGTTTATAGAATTAAACCTTTATAGTCTGCCTTGAAATTAACATTGCTGACTTCAGGTGTAATTGCATAGCTGCTGCTTATTTCTTTGACTAAACCCATCAAAGCATATCTAGCATTTCGTTCTGAGTTTACATTGAGCTCCACATGGTGAGCACTGGATGTTAATGGAACGACTACTTTCATTGGCCTCTTTTCCTGCCAATAAAATAACAGGTGCTCCAGTATTGCGTTTGGGAGGTCTTATAGGAAATTGATAATTTATTATCAAAATTCAACATATTGTGTGGTTGGTTGAATTTATGACAACCTTCATTTCCAGACACGAGCAATGCACTTCCTCACTTATGGATGCCACTTGAAAGCGCTTTTATCCTCTTTCCCTATCTTTATTTACAAATTATTTTATAATAATTGATTTTGAATGTTTCAAGCTATAGCTGCCTAAGATTAAAATATGAAATCTGGTAGTGGTAAGATATGGCATTATAAAAACTCAGTCAAAGATTGCCTAAGAGTGAAAACCGAACTTTAGTAAGACATATTATGAAAACTGAATTGAAACTATATTCGTAAAAGAATTAGTAAGAGCTTATATACTCCCTGTATACTGGCCTAAGGCCTTTTTCTTTGTGTTTAATGAAGTTTTACTTATGAAAATAAAAAAAAAAACAAAAGATTAAGCGAGAGATTATATAGACGCCAACAATTTTCTCAGAAAAGATTTCAGATGCTGTATTTGCCTCAGTAGGTTGTAGTCACCCAAGATGAAACTATATAATCTCGACAATCTTTTATGATCAAGATGTGCATCATCCTTCATGAGAAGGAGTCAAGGATACTTCGACTTTAGAACCTATTTTTATGGCTGTCTGATAGGCCAACATATATTCATATCACACAATTGTAGATGCTGCAAATCAACTCTTTTGCAGTCCCAGATTTAGATACTTTATGTTAGACACTGAATTTATTATCTATGCAATCAGAACAATCTTCTAGGGCCAAGATGTGCATCATTCTTCATAGACAGTGCCGGATTCAACTATTTTAAGGTCTCCATGTCAGACATTTAATATGTGTGTCCAACCACACCACCTGGGTCCATGTCCTTTGTACATAGCTCTTGTCAAACAAATCCCAGATATTTCAAAAGTCTCATCACATCTCTAATTTTGGAAAGTTAATAAGGCAGTACAGACATTGTTTTGAGTAACTGAGATGTCAAGGGTACTAAAGACTGCTGGCTATCCAGCGAAACAAGGAGATAGGTTTCAAGTTGAAGATGCTAAATGGACAAGGAAATGGCCAAACCAGGAACTTTACAGAGGGGTGTGTGTGTGTGTGTGAGAGAGAGAGAGAGAGAGAGAGGAGAGAGAGAGGAGAGAGAGAGAGAGAGAGAGAGAGAGAGAGAGAGAGAGATTGATGGCCAATGATCTGACTAGAGATATGGTCCTAGATAGGACGGGATGGCAAAATAGTACTCAGGCAGCCAACCCTATACACCTGGGATAAGGATTAGTTGAGTTGAGCACACCTTGGTTCACATAAATAGTCTTCATCACTCTTTTTTTGCTTAAATAATCATCTCCTTTATTGTTACATCACAGGCTTAAAAATATCAAATTTCAGGAAAAGATGAAGGTTTGACACTTCTTCCTTTTTTATATATATATATATATATATATTTTTATTGATAAATTATTGTTGGGGAAATAAATATCTTGAAATCTATCACACTCCAATGTACCTGAACGTTGAAGTATCTTAAATCATGAGATACCTGTGAAAAAAAAAGGTGAGATCAGGTTAGGCATCCAAAAATAATGTCCAAATTTTTTTTTCAAGGCTATTGCACTAGGAACATACATTCCAAGATGGGTCACCATAAATTTCACGTAGAAGTGCGATCGTTAGTGCTCTTTTCCCAGAACCAGAAGGTCCCTTGAACAAAATATGGGGACAGATTTCATGGGATACCTGACATATGAACAAACAAAAAAAAGTTAATGTGTAAGAAAAAGGGCTGCTGATGAAGCATGCTAACATAGATGAATAGCATAAAACAGTTGACCTTAGATTCTACATATAAGATAGAATACATAATCCAAGTAATCCACATGCTTATTAATGGAGTGATTAGGAATAGAATGAAAGAGTTTGACAGCCTGAAATAACTTACAAGTTGCTTGAGAAGTTGTGCTTCTTGTTTGTGGCAAGTGAATCCATTTAATGAACCAGGTTGATGCTTATCAGCCCAGAACTGTCTCAGGTATTCAACCACAAATGCCTTCTCAATATATGAAGCTTCATCAAATGGTCTACTTTCAGGAGATTTTGAGGTTCTGCAAGGCCCCTTCCTCATACAACCAAACCAAGCATCCTTTTGGCTCTTTCTTATATTGTCAGTGAATTTCTTCACGCTTGCACTTGTCCCCCCACTAGCATCACTCATCTTACTACTGTCCATACTAATTTTACTGTTGCTCTGCCTGCTTAAAGCTGAGCTGGAGCTCATGGTTGTTCGTGATAAAGCAGTACTAGATGAATTCCTTTGGTTACTGTGATCAAAATTACCATTTGCTCTGCTTTGTTGGTAAGAAGAGGAATCTATTTCGGTAATTGTCTTCTCTGTAGTAAATCTGTTTTCAAAACCACCATTCGTTGGTATGACATTCTTCTGAAATGCCAAGGCTGTGCAGTCACGAGAAAAGAAAATGTCACCTGGTGCAATGGAGTCTATGCTTTCAAATTTGAGAGCATTAGTAACAGGCAATCTAGAAATCTTTGGATTAGCAACCATTTCATTAATTTCTCCAACAGAAGGACCTTGCACGTGGGGAGCTTCCCCCTGTTTCAAAATTTGGTTCCTTGACAATGGTGATGGAGTCCTCTCCCCTCTTTGCTCTGTATGACCATGGTTATTTTGTTGATTCTCTCTCGCTTTTGATCTTGTGGTGGACAATGATCTACGGTTGTAGTTTGATTTCTCACTCATGTTGCTAGCTTCAAGAAGTTGCAAATGCTTCTCCTCTGAACCCAAATGTCTATTATGCGATCTGTAATTTTTCTTTCTATTTGAGCCCACAATTTCATCACCATCATCCAAATCATGATCCACTCTCCCAGTTTGATAAGGAGAAATATGCCTACGGCGATCAGATTTTGAAAAGGGACTAACATTTCTATGAAAGTCTGAACCGGGTATAGGTAATTTAACATTACCATCATCTCGACGTGTCTTATACGGGGATTTGCTGTGTGGTCTCCTTCGAGCCGGGCTAGCCACTGAAGCCCTCGGAGGAGTAGACCCATTATACTCTAACCTAGTCGAGTGTCTCCGGCTGACTTTCAAAGGGCTGATATTTCTCTGTAAATCCGACTCATTTTTCAGCCATTCAGTACCCACAGCTTCATTCTTTTGATTGTGATCACGCCACGGACTTTCTTGCCACTCAGTCTCCGTATCAGACGGCTCGTAACCACTCCGTCTCTGCTTCGATGACGAGTTGGGCATATGAGGCTGAGTAACTCTGTTTTGTCTCGACAAATTCTCCATACCCAAAAGCCCAAGTCTCCACCAACTCAAACTTAAAACCCAAATTTGGTTCCGAAATTTAATTGAACACCTAATGGGTGTCTAAGATTTGAGAAGACAGAGACCTATGGATGATGGGCTGAAATCTCCAAGTTCATGATTGAATGTGAAGGAATTAAGGAATCTACTAAGGGGGTGAAGATGCTTAAATTTAAGGAAGCGATGCGTACAAAGCAGAGACATCGATAAGGACGATGCTTGGTGTGGAGCAGATGTGGGAGATTCCAGCGAACATACAATTGCATCACCATCTGTGTTTCCTGTGATTTCTAAGCTCGTCATTGAGGATTTTTTTTGTCGTCTCTCTCTCTTTCTTTCTCTCTCTATCAGTACGCGACAAATGATTTGCTAATCATGCGAAGGATGAAGCCGAAATGCGATTTTGTATGTCTGGAATGAGCGTGCGCTTTGTTTGCTGCAGCAATAAATAAATAATAAAAATGAGATTGCGCGCCATGGCGACCATAACGGTATAAACTATGAACTATACACTAAACTTGTTGATCCAAGTGTTTGTTTCGGCCCAGTCCGAGTCAGAGTCAACCCAGTGAGTTATTATTTCTCCTCCTTACCGAGTGATGAGCTCCTCTTACTCACCTCCTTGTTAAAAAATTTATGTAGCAAAGAAAAATGGAGAAAAAAATTAATGGATTTATTTATTTATTTATTTTTCATACTTACAAGTGTTTGGTTTGCAAAGATAGAATTTTTTGCCAGAATTATTTTTCTGCAAAAAAGAGCTAGTGGTAGTCTAATGGGATCCACAATTTTTTTCACTACTCCGTATTTCACAATAGAACTTCGATGACATATTGTGAGTGGCAGTAAGGAGAAATCTCCTCTCACCTATTCGAAAATAAGTATTTATTTTATTATTATTATTGTTTCCAGAAAAATCCAAGTATCCATAGCTAGCAAAATGCCATCATCCATTGTTTTCTAGGCATCCCCACAACATCCATGCCCTGTTCTGACTATGGAAAATGCTATATCTTTCAAAAAAATATATCTCAAATGATGTGGCGGATTATTCAATCCTTATTATTTTTAGCAATTTTTTTCTCTATAATGAATGAAGGATTATGATTCACTTAGAAACAGTATTTTGGGATATATAGTATTACTGATTTAGTCTTTCGAAAAAACCCACCAAAACAAAATCTTTGTTTTTAGACAAAACAGCCCCTCACTGTGTGCCGTTTTGTGGGTAAAAAGGTGCTGTTCTGTGGATGCATTTTGTTAAAAATTGTACAATTTTTTTGGATTACTTAAAAAAAGACTCAAAACACACAATTTCCATTTAACAGCGCTAAAACGCGCAAGGTTTTCATCGTCTTGGACTCTTGGCAATGTGACAATTTTGTCGTCCAAAGCAATGGCATTTCAAATTGTTCAATTTTTTGCGTTATTACTGGCACAGTTGACATTGCCGAAAGCATCATATAGTTAGTAAATAAATAATTCGACACTGCAATCTACAACACATATGTGCAAGCTGCTTTAGTGCTGTCAGTAATGAATGTCATTAAATAACAAGCCATCTCAATTGCTAATTAATAAATTAAACCCAATTCAAAACGTTTATTAATTACTCAATTAATGTTTGGATTGAGAGAAGAGAAGGGAAAATAAACTATTCTCTTTCCATTTCTCTTGGTTTTTTTTTTTTTTTTTTTAATTACAAAAACAAGCAAAAGCAACAAATTTCACAGCAATGCAATGAGCATACAGGTGGATATATGTTATATGTCTTGGATCTTAGACAAACTGGTTGAGGAATTCGTCCACACTGGTATATTTAACCTCTGGATAAAGCTCAGAAGCCTCTACACCAAAAGAAGCATCGATCTCAAAGTTTGCAGTATCTCCCTTTCACAAAAACACAGTGACTGATAGACAAAATGATGCTTAAGGGCATAGGAGCCTCTGCAGCAATGCCAAATCTTTGTCTAGACATTAAATAGTACCGAACTAAAAGTACATAGAACTTTTGCATTCCATAGGAGCTAGACGCTTTATATGCAACTTACGTGCATAAGCAATTACACTAAAGCTGTTGAGTGATGGAGTCATCACTGACTCTTGCACAACACCTGAGGGGCAGGCAAGGGCGGAATCAGGATTTGATAGGGGAACTTAAAGACAATATATAATTCGAAATTCAAGTACATAAATATATTAAGATTCTAAATTTTTGACATTTTTTTTTTTTTTTGAAGAGTTAGTTAATTGTAGACGACTTTTCTATTTATAAATTAAATAAAAATAAGATTTATTTAGATTAAGTAATTTTAATTCAGACTTAAATATAAACTAATATTATTAGAATTAATGACAAATAAAAATTTTCAATCACAAAAGGGTTTTCAGTTCGCTCACCCATAACCTCCTACAACCATACTATAACAATCAATCACAAATAGAATTTTCATTTGGCTCATCCCAATTCCTAAACCTCCTATCACCGCTACAAATGTATCACAATTCACAAGCTAACTTAATCAAAAGAAATTATTAATCAAATAAATAAATATAAAAGAAAATAGGACCCCTTAATCATTAACCTTGAAATGCAAAAGAAATTATTGGCAAAAGAAAAACAAAAAAGAAATGCAATAAAAATTAGGACCACTTGCAGTGCGAGCAGTCCACGCAGTGCAGAACAACAGAGGCGCCTTTGGGAGGAAGCAAGAGAGAGGGAGAGAAGATAAAGAGAGAGAAAAAAGTAAGGCCGTTTGTATTATTTTTTCCTAGGAACACTTTTGGAGCTTAAAATTTCACTTAATTTAAGAGGAGGAATGATAATTACTTTTAGACAACTAGAGGGATGATAGGATGCAAGGTAATTTTTTTTTACTAATAGTGATTGTGGGAAAAGTTAGTACACCCCAACTTTTTCCAAGTGATTTTAGCAAAAATTAATGCAAACGGGCCCTAAATGGATTAGGGATTTTTTACTTGATTTTGGGAATGAGCTTATATTTGGGCCGGGATAAATTAATTGGGTTAGGCTACTAGGTATCCTACATTCAACAGCCCAAAGCATTGGGGGCCAGTTAGTAGCTCTACATATTGCAGCCCAAAGCATGGGCGGCCAGTTAAGAGCTTGCTTCATGTATATATATAATGCTTTCCTGAGGCAGGGTCGGTGAGAATCAGTAGATTAGGATTAGTTTTCAATTGTCATTGTCACTTAGTTCTTATCTTGAATCTAGATTGAATAAAGGTCAAGTTCATATGTATTAAGAGAGTTGATAAGGATGAGAGTTTGCATTTGATTAGGACTAGTGTTTGTTTTGTTCATAAAATTGAAGAAGAGGATTTTTTTTTCCCTGTAATCAGAAGACTTTAATAAGAATCTTCTTCCTTCTCATTTTCTTTTGCTTGATGCTCATATTTACATAAGCATTTTCTTGGTTAAATATTCGTAACAAAAGAAACAAGCAAAATTGTTGTTACTGACCCTGGATGTTACCCATTTTGTAGGGGGTCTCATGTAGAGGATCTTGTTCAAAGTTGTTAATTACTTCATCTATCTGCTAAAACTGTATTATCTGCACATTATTCTTATTTATGTAAATCAACCCATTGCATCTAATATGGCATGAAATACAAAATCAAACAGTACTTTGGCAAAAGTACTATACTGAAATATATATGCTCAAATGCTGTATTGTTTGCCTTTTGGATTTCCATCCCCAAGAACAACTACTTTGTCTCTTGGAGGAACTGTGGCATTCTCCTGAAACAAGCTAGGCAAAAAGAACCCAATAAAGCCATTAGACGATATGTAAGTATACAGTATACCTTCAGTCTCAATTGCAAACTCGCTTGCATTGGAAGGAGTACCAAAATTGCGTATATGGATTTTGCACTTCTTTTCACTTCATCCATCTCTGATCTTGAGTCTCAATCATCACATTCCCAGTGAGACTTTCATATCCTTCTTTCACAAACCGCCCTTTCATTTAGCAATACATTGTTTGTCTTAGGTTGTCTTTCACAGTCTTTCACAAACCGCCCTTTCATCTCTGTCTTAGCAATATCTTACTATTAAGCCTACATACATAGCCCAGTGAGCCTTTCTAACCAAACAATGTGGAATTAAGTAAATGAATACGACACCTCACAACACCCATTCATCTTGGCCTTTCATTTCAAGAGTATTAGACCTTGGATGTTGATCACCATACTATTAAGATTGTCTGAATAAAGATACTGTGAGGTTTTGGGGAGACATCAGATTCCAGCTTGTTATAACAAATTAGCTGTGGAGTACAAAGGTTATTTGAGTTTTTCCAAGATCCAAACGGAGGATTAAATGTAGCATCTTTTAAACCATTAGCAAATGCTAGTGGTACCCCTTTAAAGTGTGATTTTAAAGGATATCCTGCACTGTTTGGACTGAAGTCTTGATCAAAACCGCTTTACTGAAAATTGTATCAATGAGCTCCATAGGTCATGAGAGTTCACCATACCAACCTAAAAAAGGGGCTGTTCAAGCTAAGAAGAAGTACGGATGTAGACATGCAATACAATTACGACATAACACAAACATTTTGACATAATAAATTCTTAAAGATTTAAGACATGACAATGAAGGAACATTGCATTAATAAAATATAAAATCGTTATTACATATAATTATATTATATCGCATAGGATCACAAATATGATAAATCATTCAAAAAATATCATATATTGTATTATATCATGTAGCATCAAATGCCCATAGATTAGATACTATTTTACTACTAATGGCAATGCCACCGCAGTGCACGCATTAAATTGGATCTTAGACAAACTGGTTGAAGTATTCATCCACAGTAGTATATTTAACATCTGGATAAAGCTCAGAAGCCTCTACACCAAAAGAAGCCTCAATCTCATAGTTTGTTGCATTTCCCTGCACATAATAAGAGTGGCAGAGAGACAACATGTAGTTTTCCGGCAAAGGATCCTCTGCAGAAATGCAAACAGAAGTCAGAATTGCATAATCTTATATTGCTATTTTTAAATACAAAACAAATGATTTTGTACAAAGTTGTAGTCAATTGAGTTTAATTGATAGAATTAGGAAATACCTTGAAGAAATTCCTTCCTTCCTTGACCCTGGATCCTCTTGAGAATTTGATCTTCCAGAATATAGGTCCTTTTAAGGGTCTTGCTGATCTTCTTTTCCCAGAGGGAGACAATCTCATTTAAGGACAAGATGTTGGCAGGGAGTCTCATATAGAGACTCTTGTTCAAAGTTCTTGGGTCATCCACTGCTTTAATGGTGTATGTGGCTATATCTTCTTCCCCGACAAAAATAGCTGAAAAGATTTTTACACAATTACTTCATCATCTATCTGAAACTGAATTATCAGAACATTATTCTCATATATCTAAACCAACCCACTGCATCAAATATGATGTTAAATACAAAGAAAAAAAAAAAAAAACAGTGATATGGCAAGAAGTATTATTCTGAAAGATGCTTAAATGCTGTGTTTTTTACATTTAGTATTTCCATCCCCTATGATGACTACTTTGTCTCTTGGCGGAACTGTGGCAGGCCCAGTTCCCAAGTTAGGCAAAAAGGCCCCAAAAAAGCCATTGGTTATCACATAAGTAAATGGGATCCCTTCAGCCTCAATTGCTCTCCGAATCTTTGCCTTTGTCTCGACTACACTCGCAGCTGGCTCTATGCGACGAATACGATCCACATCGCTTCCAAATTCCGAAGGGAGAAATCTCTGATACCATGTTTTATCATTGTAAGCATCATTAATTGTTAATTTCAAGAATTACAACAACAAAAGTAGAGAAAATGGTGGGAAAAAGATGCGAAGTAAAATTCTTGCCTTGACAGTTCCAGCTTCTTTAATGGCATCAATAATATTAACCTGATCAGCTAATAGTTCTGGTCCTACAGTAGAGATCACCACATCAACTTGCTTGATCGCCTTCAACAAGCTCTCATGATCATTGATATCTCCCTGAAATAAATAAAACACCAAGAACTTCAGTATAAGAATACTAATATAAAATTAAAGAATCACAAAATATGCTGCTATCTATCTTTGTATTCTCCTAAATACATACATGAACCAATTTAACTCCACAGCTCTTGAAACTCTCAATGATTTGGGACTTGGCAGGATTTGTAACTGTGCTTTCTCTGACTAATGCAAAGGTGGGGTGTCCGGCTTTCACGCTCGCCTCCACTATATATATTCCGATGGACCCAGTTCCTCCAATGATCAAAATCTTGCTTTTGTGTGCCATTTTAATTTTTTTCTGAAAGATAAATGAGAGGGAATTTAGTGCAAGAGTTAGAAAACTTGGTTATAGTTCTTCTTGATGCTTTAGAAAACATCAACCAAAGAGACTCTTATATATAATTAAGCAATAGTTGATCTCTCTCTTGTCACAACAAAGATTAGTTGGCTCAATAGTGAACTAATTCAAATTGTCCAGTATTACCATCCTTATCATTTATTCAAACAATTTCTTGACTTGTTGGAATTGTCTTTTGCTTTGAAACTTCTCCTATTTGTGACCTATACAGTTGGTCAATCACATCATTCAAAAGATATATAATCCTATCTTATTTATGCATGTGGATTTTACAAGAACAGAAAGTAGATTTGAAAATTCATAAAAGTGGATTTTACATTTGCCCTTATGGGTTTTACAAAATTACAAAACTATTCGAAATTTTACTTATTTATTTAAGGGATTTTTACGAAAATAGACCTCAAAGATAAAAAAAATTACACAAATAGACCCAGCTAAACTATATTTACCTTCATGGACCTATGAGTATTTTTTTTAGACAAAAACACCCTCTGTAACTGTTATAAAATTTGAAAAATATTCAAATTTTCTTCATAATCCCCACCCTAATATATAATCCTCACATATTGCATATAATCCCCAATCACCATATTATAAAATAATGGGGATTTTTCCTCAATATTCCCATAGTTTGCAAAAATTCCCTACATGAACTCATGTTTTCATAATTTACCAAAATATATTTTTTGGACCAAAATTCCCTTCACATAACATAATCCCCACCTTTACATTGAAATCTCAATTTTGTGAATAATCTCCAATCTCCCAAATTGCATATAATCCTCTATTTAGAATATAATCCCCAATTTTAGTAATGTCAAATCACATTAATTGTCTCATGATTATATCACAATATAAATCTATTAAAAAAATAATAGAAATTGGGTATACACATTTTTTGGGGATTATGAACAAAAATTCCGTATTGGGGATTTTGTGTTAATTTGGAGATTATGGTTTAATATGAGGATTGGTGATCATGAGTTAATTAGGAGATTATGTATGATTTAAGGTATTCAGCATCTTTTTTGGATTTGAAGGATTTAATGTAAAAAAGTAAGCAACAATTTGGGGGATTGTTGGCAAAGTTGGGGATTGTTCAACAAAATGGGCATTGGAGATTGTTATCAAAATTGAGGATTATTCATTATTTTGGAGATTGTGAATTATGTCTTATTTGAGGAATTATTCATTATTTGGGGGATTGGGGATTATTCGGTAAATTGGAAATTATACATAATATTGGGGATTGTATGTAAAAATTTGGCACATTTCCCACAAAATTTGACTGTTGATGAGGGCAAAAATGTCTAATTAAGTGTACGGAGGTGTATGGAGGGAAATTCTCAAAACATGGATTTATGTAGGGAATTTTTGAAAACTATGGGAATATTGAGAAAAAATTCTCTAATATAGTCCCCAAATTTACATATAATCTCCGATTCCAATAGATCAACACTATACTTTAATGAGTCAAATCGGTTGACTTTAATGTCACATCAATAATTTAAAATTATGAAAAATGTCGTATTAACTTTGATATGATGAGTATTTAATTCTTTGTCTTTAAATCAGGGAATTGAGAATTATTTGGAGTACGTTGGAGATTTTTTGATACATTGGAGGTTGAGAATAATATTGTATGTTGGGGATTTTTACTAATGTGGAGATGGATGATTTATTGTAATTACTGGTAATTATTCGTAAAATTAGAAATTATATGTAAAAAAACTTCAAAATTTTTTCTTTATTAAATTTGGGTTGGTTAGTTCTAAGAATTACTTGCTGAAGGAAAGCATCACCAGCTATCACCACCACCATTTAGAAACGGAACATATATATGGCTCATAAGAGCATCCACAGCAGAATAGCAAAACCTCCCTAGCCAAAGCTAAAATTTTGCTCCAAAAAGTGGTTTTTTGCTATTAAGCTTTTAGCCAAATTTTTTTTCCCACAGCAGTGTAGCTAAAACAGAATAGCTAAACCATTTTCTTCCACTTTTACCCTCATGAAGTACTTTTCAATTACATCACATACCCTTCATTCATCTACATGACTCAAACCACTATTATTTTTAATTTATCAAATTAAAAATATTAAAAATAATATTTTATTATTAAATTAATGTTAAATTGTATCTAATTTGTGGAAGGGGCAAAATTGGGATTGCATTTGGGGATTGAAGGGTATAATTGGAAAAAATTGATTAAAAAGGGAGGGGAAACCCTCATTTCAGCTGGCTGCTCTCTCGGTCCCCTCTTCTCGAAGGTTCCATCGCTGGCCGACGGTGAGAAGCTCCATCACCGATCACTAGCTCTGTCCGGTCGACCTCGCCGTCCGTCAAGATCCGGCTTCTTTCCTTGTTTTCTCAGCAAGCAATCTACTCATTCAATCAAATGCTCACCACATGGGCCTGTTTGGTTGGTGAGAAACTGTAGGAAGAAGAAATGAAAACTTGGATTCTCACAACGGCCCATTCCACCAAAACCCATTATTAGTTCAACGAAAAGCCATTAAACAAATGCATATGCAGTTGTATGATCATGGGAGGAATGTATGGAAAACAAAAGGAGAAGAACAGGACGCAGCCATGAAACTCTGTACGGTAATTTTGAGTTTTCTTGTTAATTTTTTGATTTATTTTCAATGTTATATATGTTTGGTGGATGATTGTTGGATGAATATTGGGAGAACATTGTTTGGTCTATGGAATTTTTTTTTTTCTTCATTCTGTCCTGTTTGGTTGCTGAGAAAATTGGTGAGAAAGCTGAGTTTGATGTGATTCAAACGGTCTTATTTGGAGGGCAAAATGGGTTTTTGCACAAAAAGTAGATTATTGCTTGATGAACAGGGCGTAGCAAAAAGAGGCCAATTTTTGCTCCCAACTGTTCATTGAGCAAAAATTTTTTTTGCTTTACCTACACTGCTGCGGACCATTTTTAGCAAAAAATGGTGGTTTTTAGCTTTGGCTTTTGCTTTACCTACACTGCTGCTGATGCTCTAACCATGATATGTCCTAAGTAAAATATTGATCTTAATTTACCTCGATCGTCATTTCTTTTTTTTTTTTTACCCTTGTTAATTAATATGACAATTAGCCGATGTCTAAAGGTTCACGTGGCAGAAGCTAAAAGGTTAGTGGACTCAGTTGATTATTCACATGCATCCTTATTCTTTTCCTCCATTTTCTCTCTCAATGAGATAATTGATGATCTCAGCAGTGCGCGCGCATAGAGAATTTAATTTACCTTGCATAAGTCCACTTCAATCAATACAAGAGGACATCGAAAATAAAAAATGGGAAAGAAAATGGAATGAACAATGGATCTGAGATGACGAAAATACTTTTAATATCCTAAGATATTCATGAAAATTACTATTTTCACGGTCAAATTTTTCTAGCAAGTTAACATTTGAGTGGAGATTGGGAATTATGTGCAATATTGGGGATTATATGTTAGTAGGAGAATTGAGGATTATTTGTTAAATGTTTTTTACAATTTAGAAATATTGATTTGACATTAAAGTCAACTGATTTGACTCATAGAAGCAAGATAACGACTTATTGGAGATTGAAAATTATTAGTAAAGCTGGAAATTCTATACACAGTTGGGGATTGGGGATTATGTATTAGTATGGAGATTATTTGTTAATGAGGTAATTGGGGATTATATATAATCTTTAGGGATTACATTACTTATGGTGGGGATTATGAAGAAAATTTGAATAATTTTTAAATTTTTTGACCGTTAGGAGGATATTTTCGTCCAAAATAATACCCATAGGTCCATACATTGATGTAAATATTGAAAACCTAAGTCCATTGAGATAATATTGTAAACACCCGGATCAATTGCTGTAAATTTCCCTTTATTCAATTCTAAAATTCAAGACATCTGTAAAGTGTTGAAAATTAATCTATATGATGGGCACATATGCCCTCAAGACAGAGCACCCTTCGAGTGCTATGCACATCAGGTACCCATCACGTGCCCCCTAATCAATTTGAGAGTTTGTTGGTCTTATCAAATTTGAGGTTCTGCTTTAAACCATGACTCTTTGGTCTAATGGTACTGGGGTCTTTCCCCAGTGATTTTAATATAAAGAAAAATACTATAATATCAAAAATTTTAATCCGAAATTAAAAACCATCCTAATGTGTCCTGTTTTGAGTGGTCGGTGAGGTCTCTCCTCTCAAACTGCTTCCCTTTTTTTCACACACCATTCAAATCACGACAGGTCAGGATGGTTTTAAATTTCGGGTTAAAGTGTCGGGTGATATAGAATTGTTGTAATATAAAAGAAGTTTGTGAGATCAAGTCATCCTTTTGTCAAATCATCATACACTACACAAGCAGCAAATAGATTTGGCCGAGAAAAAACAAATTTTGATGGCCAAAAAAATGGCAATTCATCTAAAATTCATAGGATAAATTGCAATACTTGCAACACATACACGTATTTTATTTAGCAGTATATTGAAATGATGGTACAACATACAAACTCCCATGAGTTTCTGTCACAAAAACAAGCAAAAGCAACAGATTACTATCACAGCAAGCCAATCGATGACACTAATACTTTATTACTAATGTAAATTCAGTGAAAATATTGATCCAAGTGGGTTTCGTGGATCTTAGACAAACTGGCTGAGGTATTCATCCACAGTAGTGTATTTAACATCTGGATAAAGCTTGGAAGCCTCTACGCCAAAAGAAGCCTTAATCTCAAAGTTTGTACCATCTCCCTTAACGAAAACAGAGTGGTTGATGGACAAGATGACGTTTAAAGGCGTAGCAGCCTCTGCAGAAATACAAAAGAACAACAGAAATCAGAGTTGCCAAATCATTGTGTAGCCATTGCATACCATTGAATTAGAAGTTCAGAGACTCAGAGATTTGCTTTCAAATTAATACAGCTTCAAACTATGCGCCAAATGCTACAATGATTAACTTAAATAATATTCCCTCCGTCCCACAAAGATAGGCCATCTTTCCTTTTTTGGCTGTCCCAAAATAATAGGCCACTTTGAAAAGTCAAAGTAAATTTTTTTCTACTTTCCTATACTACCCTTTATTCTTTTTTTAACTTTACTATAATACCCTTATTCTTCTTTAACTTACTCAATCCCAAAGTCCAAGAAGGGTAGTTTTGGAAATAGTCAAGGTAAAAGGATGATAAATCCATTGACAATGAGTTTTCTTAGTATGCGCGCATTGGGGCCTATCTTTGCGGGACGGAGGGAGTAATAAAAAGTTACATTGATTTAAAAAATAAATCAATTTCTGCAAGCTTATAGGATTGTATTGACATCAAAATGTACACTTAATCTTATAGTGTTTGTTGTATGTAAAATAATAAAAGAATATTTGATTGATTCCTTCAATTTTTAGTTGAGCTTATAAGACAATGCTCAATATTGAAATTCACAAGCAACTCTACTGAATTAGCAGCAAACAGGCAAAATTGTTCTTACTGACCCTGGATGCTCTTGAGGATTTGATCTTCCAGCATATAGGTCTTTTCGAGGGTCTTGCCGATCTTCTTTTCCCAGATGGCGACGATCTCGTTGAAGGACAAGATGTTGGCAGGGGGTCTCATATAGAGGATCTTGTTCAAAGTTCTCGGATCATCCACTGCTTTAATGGTGTATGCAGCTACATCTTCTTCTTTGAGAAAAATAGCTGAAAGATTGTAATAACACAGTTATTTTATCTATCTGAGATTGAATTATCTGAACATTTATTGTTATATATCTAAATCATTCCAATTCATTTGGTATGAAACACAAAACAAACAATAATTTGGCAAGCAGTACCATACTGAAAGATGCTCATATGTAGTGTTATTACCTTTGGGATTTCCATCCCCAGTAATGACCACTTTGTCTCTTGGAGGAGCCGTAGCATTAACCTGTCCCAAGTTAGCCAAAAAGTACCCAGCAAAGCAATTGGAAACCACATAAGTAAATGGGATCCCTTCAGCCTCGATCTTTCTCCGAATCATCACCTTCACTCCAAATAGGCTCTTAGCTGGCTCTACAGCACGAGTACGATCCACATCGATTCCAAATTCTGAAGGGAGGAATCTCTGATACCATGTTTCATTGTTGCAATTGTTAATTTCAGGAATAACAACAACAAATTAAAGCAGAGTAAATGTTGGGAAAACAAATTAATGCAAAGTAATTAAAATGCTTGCCTTGACATTTCCAGCTTCTTTAATGGCTGCAATGATCTTAAGCTGATCAGCAAGCTGTTCACCTCCAACAGTAGAGATCACCACATCAACTTGCTTGATCGCCTTCAACAAGCTCTCATGATCATTAATATCTCCCTGAAATAAAACACCACCAACTTTAGTTTAAAAACACTACTCCATAATAAAGTTTGAGAACCACAAAATATGCCAAATACATACATGGATCAATTTAACTCCATGGTTCTCGAAACTTTCAATGATTTTGGACTTGGCAGGATTTGTAAGTGTGCTTTCTCTGACCAATGCAAAGGTGGGGTGTCCAGCTTTTGCGCTTCCCTCCACTATGAATTTTCCGATGTACCCAGTTCCTCCGATGATCAAAATCTTGCTTTTTTCCTGCAAAAAAAGGAAAAAGAAAAAAAGAGAGGGAACTTGATCTTTAGTCCAGAGTAAGAAACTTGGTTATAGTTTTTCTTGATGCTTTAGCAAACATCAACCAAAGAGACCCTTATATAAATTAAAGTAAATTATCAATCTCTTCGTTGTCACTTCTAATATTTTTTCTCGTCAATTACTTTGACTGTTTGCCGACGCCTAAACCTGCAACACCGGCTGCCTATAGGACACGACATGGCAGAAGCACAGAACCTCCGAGAGAGTTGCCTCAATACTGGACTCTGCTATTAATATTCACGTCCTTTATACTTTTCTTTCTTGAATGTCATTCGTCTATGTCTTGAATATTGTAACCATGAGTTGGATGTGTTTTTTTATGGGTACACATATAAACTTATGTAAGGACTTGAATTTTTGGTCAATATGGGATAAATATTTTGAAAAACTGACAGTTAGATTAGTCTCTCTTTTTATACATATCATGCATGTAAAAAAATCAGTGCTCGAATGGTTGGTTTCTAAAACACAAGCTATGTAAAACTCCGACATTAGCTAAAAACACAAGTCCTCATATAACCTTATATGTATCCATAATAAAATTACTGTTGTACCCATATATCCATATCCCTTATTTAAACAACTTCCTGACTTTTTGGAACCTTCTATTATTCTGCTTTATTAATTATAATATCAGATGGAATTGTCTTTTGCTTGTAAACTACGCAATTTGGTGAAATTTATTCGAAAGATAGTCCATAGTCCATTATGGCATCTTGCTTTAAAGGACCACATATCCCCGAGTGACTTTCATACCATTCTGTCAAAAACCACCCTTTCACCTAGCAATATATTGCCTGTCCTAGATTGTCCTTCGCAGCTTTATAATATAACTTACTAGTTAAGGGTGAAACTCTACATACATAGCCCAGTGAGCCTTTCTAAGCAAACGATGTGGAATTAAGTATATGATCGAACTCGACACCTTAGATATTGATCACCATACTATTAAGATTGTCTGAATAAAGATTGATCATTCCAAAATCATTAATTTCCAATGATAATGTGAGGTTTTGGGGAGACATCAGATTTTCCAACATGTAATAACAAAGTAGCTGTGGAGTACTACAAAGGTTATTTGAGTTTTTCCAAGATCTAAACAGAGGCTTAAATGTAGCATCTTTTAAACCTATAGCAGATGCTAGTGGTACCCTTTCAAGTCTGATTGTAAAGGACATCCTGCACTGTTTGGACTGAAGTCTTGATCAGAATCGCTTTACTGAAAATTGTATCAATGAGCTCCATATATAATTCAATCTAAGAAGAAGTATGGATATAGACATGCAATACAGTTACGACATAACATAAACACTTTGACATAATAAATTCTTAAAGATTTAAGACACGACAATGCATGAAGGAACACTGCATTAATAAAATATATATCGTTATACATATAATTATATTATATCACATAGGATCACATACATGATATATCATTCAAAACATATCCATCTGTATCATTACATTTATTGTATTATATCATGTAGCATCACATGTCCAAAGATACTATTTTACTACTAATGGCAATGCCCCGCAGTGCACACGTACATTAAATTGGATCTTAGACAAACTGGTTGAAGTATTCATCCACATTGGTATATTTAACATCTGGATAAAGCTCAGAAGCCTCTACACCAAAAGAAGCCTCAATCTCAAAGTTTGTAGCATCTCCATTCACATAATAAGAGTGGCAGAGAGACAACATGAAGTTTCCCGGCAAAAGATCCTCTGCAGAAATGCAAACAGAAGTCAGAATTGCATAATCTTTATTAAGCAGAAAACAAATGAATTTGTACAAAGTTGTAGTCAATTGAATTTAATTGATAGAATTAGGAAACACTAATATCCGACCAAAAGTTGCTCCACCTTGAAGAAATTCCTTGCTTCCCTGACCCTGGATCCTCTTTAGAATTTGATCTTCTAGAATATGGGTCCTTTCAAGGGTCTTGCCGATCTTCTTTTCCCAGAGGGAGACAATCTCATTTAAGGACAAGATGTTGGCAGGGGGTCTCATATAGAGGCTCTTGTTCAAAGTTCTTGGGTCATCCACTGCTTTAATGGTGTATGTGGCTATATCTTCTTCCCCCACAAAAATAGCTGAAAAGATTTTAACACAATGACTTCATCATCCATCTGAAACTGAATTATCAGAACATTATTTTCATATATCTAAACCAACCCACTGCATCAAATATGATGTTAAATATAAAGAAAAAAAAAAAAAACAGTGATATGGCAAGAAGTATTATACTGAAAGATGCTTAAATGCTGTGTTGTTTACATTTAGGGTTTCCATCCCCTATGATGACTACTTTGTCTCTTGGAGGAACTGTTGCAGGCCCAGTTCCCAAGTTCGGCAAAAAGGCCCCAAAAAACCCATTGGTTGTCACATAAGTAAATGGGATCCCTTCAGCCTCAATTGCTCTCCGAATCTTTGCCTTGGCCTCGCATATGCTCACAATTGGCCCTATGCCATGAATACGATCCACATCGCCTCCAAATTCCGAAGGGAGAAATCTCTGATACCATGTTTTATCATTATAAGTGTCATTAATTGTTAATTTCAAGAATTACAACAACAAAAGTAGAGAAAATGGTGGGAAAAAAATGCGAAGTAAAATTCTTGCCTTGACAGTTCCAGCTTCTTTAATGGCATCAATAATATTAACCTGATCAGCTAATAGTTCTGGTCCTACAGTAGAGATCACCACATCAACTTGCTTGATCGCCTTCAACAAGCTCTCATGATTATTGATATCTCCCTGAAACAAAACACCAAGAAATTTAGTATAAGAATACTAAAATAAAATTAAAGAATCACAAAATATGCTGATATCTATCTTTGTATTCTCCTAAATACATACATGAACCAATTTAACTCCACAGCTCTTGAAACTCTCAATGATTTGGGACTTGGCAGGATTTGAAACTGTGCTTTCTCTGACCAATGCAAAGGTGGGGTGTCCGGCTTTTGTGCTAGCCTCCACTATATATATTCCGATGGACCCAGTTCCTCCAATGATCAAAATCTTGCTTTTGTGTGCCATTTTAATTTTCTTCTGAAAGATAATGAGAGGGAACTTGTTTAGTGCAAGAGTTAGAAAACTTGGTCATAGTTTTTCTTGATGCTTTAGAAAACATCAACCAAAGAGACTCTTATATATAACTAAGCAATAGGTTGATCTCTCTCTTGTCACGACAAAGATTAGTTGGCTCAATATATAGTGAACTCAGTCCAATTGTCCAGTATTAACTTCCTTATTCTTTTGTTTCCTTTTCATTTATTCAAACAATTTCTTGACTTTTTGGAACCTTCGTATTGGTATGCTCTAATAATTATAATAAGATAATCGTTGGAATTGTCTTTTGCTGTAAACTACTCCTATTTGTGACCTATACAGTTGGTGAATCACATCATTCAAAAGATATATTTTTTTTCCCTTGTTAATTAATATGAAAATTAACCGATGTCTACAGGTTCACGTGGCAGAACCTAAAAGGTTAGTCGGCTTGGTAATGGATTCAGTTGGATATTCACCACCAGTTATCACCTCCACTACTTAGAAATGGAACATATGGCTCATAACCCTGGCATGCACTAACCCTGGTAGAAAACCAAGAACAAAGAATTAAGAAATATATGGATTAATACTCCCTCATCATTTCTACCATTTTTTTTTTTTTTTTTTACATTGGAGGGGATTCGACCCTTGACCCAGTCTAATCCTAACACTTTCTTCCTTACACCCTCACCACTGGGCTACCATTTTTTTATATCGTTAATTAATTTGCACTACTAATTAGCCGATAACTATTGGTTCACATGGTAGAACCTCAAAGGGTAGTTAGCTTGGTAGTGGACTCAGTTGGATATTCACATCCTTATTCTTTCCTTCCTTTTCTCTCTCAATTAAGTGTGATTCTTTTCCGTTTGAATCCAATACATTGAGATAATTGATGATCTCAGCAAATGTGTGTGTGTGTGTGTGTTTGTGAGAGAGAGAGAGAGAGAGTTTAATTTACCTTGTATATGTCCACTTCAATCAATACAATAAGAGGACATCAAAAATAAAATAAGGGAAAGGATATGAACTAACTTTGTTGCATAGATCTAAGAGCTGTACCATTTACTTTCAAGGTTATAGAAAGAAAATGGAATGAATCAGAAAAGTCTCTAAATCAATTGTAAGTGGAACTTGTCATATTGGGACAGAATGGGTGAAGACATTTGCAATTTTAAGTGTAATAAACTTCCCTAGCATTGAGATTAGCTGCTTGTCTTGTTATTAATTTCATAAGATAGCTATTCATATTGGATCTGCAGTAGCAAAAAGATTTCATAATTTATAGGGTTACTTGTTTATTTTTTATAATTCAAAGGATTATTTATTCAAGGGCATTTTACGGCAATGGACCCGAGTATTTAAAATATTACGTCAATATACAAAAGTTTCCAATATTTACGTCAATTGACTTGAGATGACGAAAATAACCTTAATATCCTAAGATATTCACGAAAATACTACTCTCACGGTCAAAATTTTCTCACAAGTTAACATATGAGTGGGGATTGGGAATTATGTGCAATATTGGGGATTATATGTTAGATTTCATAATACTATTCTCACGAAAATACCCTTAAAATCATTTATGCCAACAATTCTTAATGTGCAGCTTTTTCTTAACAACAAATGATGGGCATATAATCAAATATTCAAACCAAATCTATACTGCTATGTTAAGCTTTTCAATATTTATCACATAGTATTTAGTGAAGAACATTGATATTTATTGAAATGATAGTATAAAATACAAAATTCCACGAGTTTCTTTGACATGAAAAGCAAGCAAAAGCTACATATTAATCTCACAGCAGGCCCATCAATGAGACTACTTTATTACTTGTGGAAATTAACGCAATGAACATATTGATACAAGTGGATGTCCTGGGTTTTAGATAAACTGGTTGAGGAATTCATCCACAGTGGTGTATTTAACCTCTGGATAAAGCTCAGAAGCCTCTACACCAAAAGAAGGCCCAATCTCAAAGTTTGCAGTATCTCCCTTCACAAAAGCAGAGTGGGCAATAGAAAATTTGATGTTTAATGGCATCGGAGACTCTGCAGAAATGCAAAAAGAACAACATAAATCAATTTGTTTAGCCATTGCAAAACATTGAGTTAGAAGTTCAGAGAATCCAAGAGGTTTGCTTTCTATACAACTTCAAACAATGCGCCCAATGCTACAATGATGTACTTAAACAATAAAAAATGTTACATTAGTTAAGAAAAAACAATTTCTGCATCTTATAGTATCGTATTGATATCAAAATGTATACTTAATCTTAATTTAATATTTGTTGTATGTAAAATAATAAAAGAATTTGAAATTGATTCCTTTGATTTTTAGGTTAGCTTATAAGACAATACTCAATTATTCAAATTCATTAACAACTATACTGAAGCAACAAACATGCAAAATTGCTCTTACTGACCCTGGATGGCCTTGAGGATTTGATCTTCCAGCATATAGTTCTTTTCGAGGGTCTTGCCGATCTTCTTTTCCCAGAGGGCAATGATCTCGTTGAAGGACAAGATGTTGGCAGGGGGTCTCATATAGAGGATCTTGTTCAAAGTTCTTGGGTCATCCACTGCTTTAATGGTGTATGTGGCTATATCTTCTTCTTGGACCAAAATAACTGATACATTGTAATAACCCAATTACCTTATCTATCTCAAGATTGTTCTTATGTATCTAAATCAATCCATTTGATCAATATGTGGTATGAAACACAGAAGGATGCTGATATGTTGTGTTCTTAATTTACCTTTGGGATTTCCATCCCCATTAATGAGCACTTTGTCTCTTGGAGGAGCCGTAGCTGCTGTAGCATTAACCTGTCCCAAATTAGGCAAAAAGTAGCCAGCAAAGCCATTGGAAACCACATAAGTAAATGGGATCCCTTCAGCCTCGATTTTTCTCCGGATCATCACCTTCACTCCAAATAGGCTTTTAGCAGGCTCTACAGCATGAGTACGATCCACATCCGTTCCAAATTCCGAAGGGAGGAATCTCTGAATCCATGTTTCATTGTTGCAAGCATCAGAAATTGTTCATTTTAAGAATTACAACAACAAATTAATTAAAACAGAGTAAATATTAGGGAGGAAAAAAAAAAGGCAAAGTAATTAAAATGCTTGCCTTGACATTTCCAGCTTCTTTAATGGCTGCAATGATCTTAAGCTGATCGGCAACCTGTTCACCTCCAACAGTAGAGATCACCACATCAACTTGCTTGATCGCCTTCAACAAGATCTCATGATGATTGACATCTCCCTGAAATAAATACACCACCAACTTTAGTATAAAAATACTACACCACAATAAAGTTATTAGAGAAACAAGAAATGCGCTAACTACATACATGGATCAATTTAACTCCACAGCTCTTGAAACTGTCGACGATATTGGACTTGGCAGGATTTGTAACGGTGCTTTCTCTGACCAATGCAAAGGTGGGGTGTCCAGCTTTAGCACTCGCCTCTACTATGAATTTTCCGATGTACCCAGTTCCTCCGATGATCAAAATCTTGCTTTTCTCTGCCATTTGAATATTTTCCTGAAAGAAAAATCAGAGGGAACTTGTCTAGTATAGAGTTTGAAACTTGGTTATAGTTTTTCTTGATGCTTTAGAAAACATCAACTAAAGAGACCCTTATATATGGTGTTATGTGGGTGTCTTAAATTAAAACTCTTTTGCTACCCGATGACCCGATTAATGGGCTAATGGTGAGGTTTCCTCATTTGGACACGCGGTTTAACCCGACCCGCTTATGTTAATTAGGGCTTCAGTATATAAGGGAGTTTTAAGGGTTTTTTTTGCATGGTTGTTTTGTATTTATTTGAGCCGCACAGCTCTTCTCTCCATATAGTGAAATTCTCTCGTTGTCGCTGCTCTGTGGATGTAGGCTGTTTGCCGAATCACGTAAATATTATGTGCATTGTGTGATTGATTGATCTTGTCTAGTTTTTCTTATTTTGGTTTATATATTTCGTTGCGGTCATAAATCTCAAATAATTTGTCTATTTCATAACATAAGGTGATAGATTGATTCCTCTCTTGTCCTTGTAATATTTTTTGACAATTTGGAGGCAGACCTATACGGCCTCACATGGCAGAACCTCCAGGAGTGGTTGGTGCCTCCATAGTGGATTCAGTCTAATATTCGTATCCTTAGAGCATCTCCAATGCAAAAGTCAAATTTGGCATCCCAAAAAGCACTAGCTGGGGCGTGGAGGGTCCATTTGGCACTTTGGGATGCTAAATTTGACTTTTTGACTTCAAGGAATGTCAAATTTGACTTCCCACCACGGGGGCGTGGAGGGTCCTTTCCGAGAAATTAGTACGCACATCACATCGGAAACGACTTAAGCAGCCCTTGACAGCTGGATCATTTGTTTTTTATGCGAGAAGACTTGGAAAAAGTAGTCCTCCAAATTATACAAACCACTCAATAGAAGCTGTCCTTATCAGTTATCATCATGTCCCAATTTGATGTCGTTTGCTCTGATCGGAAAAATAACATTTTTGTCTTTTAATAAAAATTTTTATTAGTAATTGATGATGAATTAAAATTTATTTAAGCTGTTTTTTTGGATAATCTTTTAAAATTTATTTAAGGCACATATATGCTATGGACGGCCACGATCATGTAAAGTATTTGCAGTACATACTGCACCTGCACCTGATCATTATTATTCATTTGAATAAGTTATTATTCTTTTATAATTAAAAAATTTATTTTAAAAATATCAATAGTCACTATTTTGAGATATTAAAAATTATAAAACAATTTAATTAATTTTTAATTTTTTTAAAAGAAAAAAGAGAAAAAAAAAATTGAAAGATGCAGCTGACCATTTATAGGTCTCTCTTTAAATTTCTACCCAACGTCACAACGTGTGTCGCATGATCACATCTAGTAGGGTCATGTGCTATAAATTTCTGTCTACTCACATTAAATATGATAAAGGCAGGCTTTGAACCATCAAAGTTGTCAGTTATTGGGCCAAAATTTTATTTGTAATTTACTTCGCATTCACCGGAAAGTCTACGTACACTTTATGTCAAGTTATTGTATAAAATAATTTGAACAGGGCAAATTTAGAATAAATTTTAAAAAATTGACTATTAAATTAAATATATTTTTATGAATTTTCATGTTAGTAAAAAATTATAATGATCTAACAGTCAGTTACTGAATTATGTCATTGTAAAAAAATGAGACATTTTTGTTATTTAAAATGTCAGTAACTTTTTTAGTTAATTTTTTTGTAAACTGATCGTTGGATTATTATAATTTTTATTGAACATAAAATTCATAAAAGGTGCATTTAATTCAGCCATGAATTTTCTAAAAACTTTTATGAGATTAGTTCAATACAAGTTATCTTATACAACTTTGCGTGAGGTACAATTTATAATAGACTTCCTATTCATTGACAATTGTTAATTGAACATTAGACAAAATTCAAATTTCCATGCGTGTGTCCTCGGCTCCAAATAAGGTAAGGTTGTTTAGCAAATATGAAAATTTAACCTATTGGTATAATTTTTTTATTATTTCATATTTTTTGTTATAAATTTATTTAGTCTTATAAAAAATATAAATAAATTATTTTTTATATATAAATAAATTCTTTTCAAATTATCTCAACTTAACTTGAATCAATCTTTTGCATTCCCACCCAACTCAACAACTTGCTGTGGCTCTAAAAGTACTAGATTTATAGCACACGTGATCTGTGTGCAAAGGAAAAAATCATAATTTATAAAAAAAAAAATTGAATTTTAAAAGAATTGTCACTATAATGTTAGTGGGAGAATGAAATATGGTAGTTATATGAAAGTTCCATATATATCCTTTTATTTTTTAAAACACATATTTCCAAATAATAGAAAATATTATTTTTATAAAGGGTAATTTTGGAAAATAAATATGATGACACCAAACTCCAGGATTGGCTTTATATATTAGTATAGATAACAGATAAGTAATCGTTTTTTAATTAATTTATTTAAAGGATAAGTATAAAATTTTTAATTTATTTACTTAAGTAAAATTATTATAAAATTTGATTAAATAAATTAAAGCATGTTGAATTTTGGTATATATTTGAGGAACATAAACTTTTGTCTGGTCTTACATCGATGAGGTAACATTTTCATTATATTTCATCCATTATATAGATATATCGATCTTACATATCAAAATACTAACACTCTAATTTGCAGTTTTATAGGCATCGTGAGTTTCAGAATGACCAAAAGTACAAGCCAGTGTGTATAAAAATCATAAGGTTTTGATTCTCTCTTCTAATTCTATTTCATTTTTTTTTTAATTACGATACAAATTTTTAATTGTACCTCAACACATTATTTCACATAGATCTTCTAAAATTATAGTTTTAATTTTCACATATATATAGCAAAAGTGGTTAGAAAACAATTGCAAGTTGTACTCAATAATAAGAATGAATAGTGAAAATGCATTTATGTCAAGAAACTATTCATTTTATTACTGTAATAAAATTTTGAAAAAAAAAAAACATAATTTGTAGAAATTCCCTAATTTATGTTTGTGTGATCAAGTGCAAACTTTAAAAAAATAACACAATTTTTTTTTAATATAATGCATCGCGTTACACACGCATTGCGTGTGCGGGATGACTATTATTCTTTTAAATAAAATTCAATCAACACTAATAAAAATATTAAAAAATTCAAACCAATCAACATGGGAACGGGGATTTTCCGGAGTTTTTTGCAAGTGTAGAGTTTGAATAATATAAAATGACAGGAATAGAGTTCGTTCAAAAAAAATTCAAAAAGTAGGTGTAGCCGCAACAACTGTGGCTTCAAAAATCATTTCCTTAAACATATAAATGCCGGAAAATGGAAAAAAAGAAAAAAAGAAAAAAGAAAACCGCAATTGCGGCATTAAAATTTAATGAAGCCGCACATCTCTCCACGCCTCCTCTCGACTTTTATTTCCTGTGAGACAAAAGTCACCTGACAAGTCTCCTCTTTTCCTTAAGAATATACAAACCTCTCCACTTTTATTTCCTCTCTCCACTTTTATTTCATGTGGAGACAAAAGTCTCCTGACAAGTCTCCTCTTTTCCTTAAGAATATATAAAGTTTTTTCATAGATTCTTTTACTTTAAGATAATAGCCATGACTGAAATTACAAAAATCATACCGATCCGACGGTCGGAATTTTGTAAAATCAGCCTTAAGCAGACTGAAATTACCAAAAACTGTATAAATTTCATTTGTGTTTAAGGCTGGTTTTACAAAATTCCAACCGTCGAATCGGCATGACTTTTTGCAGGCGTGACATGCAGGGGGTGAGCATCATATCCAACTGTCGAAATTTGGAACCAACCACCAGAGCATGGCCAAATGGCTGTGCAGTCCAGTTGCAGTCCGGATTGTAACTGATCGGGGCTGTATATATATATATATATATGTGTGTGTGTGTGTGCGCGCGCGCCCACTCTCACTCCCACAATCTCAATTCGTGTTAGGCGCGCACTTTGTCCTCCTTCTATTTCAAATTCTTTATAATCATATCCAAATCCATCCAATTTACTAGACTTATGTCATCCAGTATCTTCCCATACTAATATAACCATCCATTCACCATCTAATTCAATGTTTAAAATTTTTCTAACAACTATAACTACTATACAATCTGATCCTTTATCCAACAATCTCAACTTCACGCAATCTCCTCAATCCATGCCAAAGAAAGATATGTTTTTAAAGAACTCAAAATGACCCAGATAAATACTATTATTTGAATTTACATAGTCTATTCCATAATGCTAATAAATACTTTATATCTTGAGAAATGGAATTTGTACTGTAGTATGAAACTTGCTAATTATTTTTCCATAAAACATTTGTCCAAAATGAAAAATAAAATAAAATAAAACAACTCAGAGACTTAGACACCTTAAAAAAATTTTCTAAAATTACATAGTGATGCTCTTCGTTATGCACCCTAATTAGTTAGTAGCCATTTCACCGCTTCGATGTTATTGCAGTTTTTGAATTTTGTGTTTTAGCCTTCCTAATTAAGCTCTTTTGAGTAAAGGATGCAATCAGTTGATGCAAAAACAAAAGATACACATGGCAAATTACTCATTTTAAATTTCTAAATTAAAAAAGAAATTGACATAAATTTTTAAATTTAAAAAGCAACATGTTGCACGCGTGCGCGTGGAAGCTAGTATATATATAATACTAGTATTGACCCGCGCGATGCGCGACATCCTCAAAAAATTAATTGATTTTCTTGTACTAAAATATATATATATAATTCTCCTATTTGGTAATGTGGCTAAAAAAAATGCAAGAATTGAAAGCCAAAATCATCTTCAATTTGTTTCAATTGCTGCAAAATGAATATGCAATTATGTACATAAACATATGATCTCCATAAATTGAAAAAGAAATACTCCATTAAAATTGATGCCCAATATAACATTATCTCCATACGCATTACGAGGGATTTCAACTGATAAAATAAGAAATATTAAAGTTTCTAGAATTTA
>JAESVK010000430.1:681620-729335 GCA_017140935.1 Hamamelis virginiana | reverse complement strand
TGCACTGCAAGTACTATGGGAAATTTTGGGGGGCAATTAAATATATATCCTCATTTTTGCTTCACAGCCTACAGTCATCTAATTTGCACTCCTTTCTTGTTGGTCCAACATTTGGATCTATAGCGTATAGTTTCATTTGTTGTTGTTACCTTCTTCTTCTATTTCATTTTTTGCCCCTCAAAATTTCCCATAGTACTTGCAGTGCAATGTTCTATAACACTAGGGTTGGCAACCACTTTTGAACATCTACGAATGAGCCTGTGTGCTGCTCAAAAAAGTTTGAAATTTGTATATATGCTAAACATCTCTCTCTCTCTCTCTCTCTCTCACACACACACACACACACACACACATGCACATTTGGACTGAATCAGGGTGTAGGAAGACTTTGCTGTTAGTTATCATAATGTCCTCAATTTTAACTATAACTTCCACTTGTGGCATGCATTACAATTGCATTTTACAAAATATGTTTAATTTAAATCCTAAAACTGTTAGATTTTCAGGTAACCCTTTTATTCTCATGAACCAACATTATGCTATTAAGAAATAAACTAAAATAATGACCTTACTTGTCTCTAAGTAGTCATTCATGATCAGCGTAAAATGATATCAAATCAAAGTTGACTACATATGTCTCTGTATTTTCAGTTTGTAAGTTCAATCTTTTCTGTTTCATTTTTAACTTTTCTCACTCTGTGCCTCCTTCCCACACACACACATCTCTGATGGTGTCTACATATCTTATTGGAAACTTCCTTCTCAAAGCCCACTGGAAAAAATAAACAGATAGAAACACTTGGAGTCTAGGATGTTAACCTAGTTGAAAAATTATAATCTCTTTCTCTCTCTCTCTCTCTCTCTAAACTAGAAGTTTATGCGTCCCCCTTCAATCGGCTGTGTTTATCTACTCGGATTATAGACTTTGAGCTTGATTGCTTCTCGCTTAATTGATCACCACTTAGGCAGGATATTGTTGGCTTTCCATTTGGATTAACCGTGATGTGGAATTATACTGTTTAATTAATTCCCTTTAACCCCTCATAGGTCTGGGCAGCTGGATTTTCTGCTGCTTTACTGAAAAAGCGCAGCTCTTCAGCATACCCTTTGGTTGAGGGCAGAGAAAGAAATGAATCGGGAGTGAGTGTGTCCAAGATGCAAGAAGAGGAACCTCCGATAATTGAAAAAATGCTTCAATCAGTATTGGAGAATCTATTCTCTTTTATTTTGAAGTGGCCTGATGTAAATCGGTCAGTATTCTCTTTAAGCTCCTAACTCTACTTCCATTTTGTTGTTTAGATGAAAGTGCACACTCGTTCTCATCTAGGTGCATGGGCAAATTTAGGGTGGGGGCAATGGGGGCAAGTGCCCCCACTCAAATTTTAAAAATATTTGGGATTAGTTTACAATTTTGAAATATTTCAAGAATTTTTAAATTTGCCCCTACTATACTATTTGCAGGGCCGGCCCTGAGATTTGTGGGGCCCTAAGCGAATTTCTAAAGTGGGGCCCTATTACGTAATGATACAAAAAAATTTGTATAAAATATTTAACTACCAATTGTTATTCTTGTATTTGCTAGTACACACAAAGTTTGATGGCACATATCATTACTATAATCAGACCTAAAATAAGAAAGAAATTAAAAATCAATTAACTTCTCTAAAATAAATTCATACTACCACCATATATAGAAATTAGTAAGCATATAGTCCTAAAATCGAAACCCTAAATCAAAATCTTATTCTCAATCTTACAACAAAGAACAATAATAAATTTATACTACAATACAAAGTAAGTTTAAAGCTGTAAATCAAAATCTTAAATAAAAAATTTCACTCTCATAATAAATAAATAAAAATAATAAATTGAAAAAAATAGAGAGAAAAAGAAAGAAAGAATGGTTGCTTACTTGCTTGGGGTGAGTGAGAGAGAAATTATTTCTTTGGCCAAAAATAATAATAATAAACTGAAATCTCCATGATTAAATCAAGCACATACAATAGATAATTTAGAAATTATTGTTTCAAAAATTAGGAGCCTAACTTTGGCCAACCATCCTACCACCCTTCAAGTTGTCTAGAAGTGATTGATTATCACCCCATCCATAAGATCAAGTGGAATTTCAAATTCCAAAAGTGATTTTAGACAAAGCTAATCTAAACAAAATTTTAGGATACTCTATAGTGTATATGTATATTTATTATTTTATTTTATATTTATATTTTAATTTCTAAAAATATTCTAAACATATACCAAATTGGGGCCCCTTAAAATTGGGGGCCTCAAGCAAATGTTTTAGTAGGCAAAAGCCAAGGGCCGGCCCTGACTATTTGCAAAACAACATTATAGTTACTTGTTACTTCAATATTTTAATAAGTTTATGAATTTATGTTTCAAACTATTTTTTATGTTGTTTTATGATATTCATGATTCATTTAAAATATTTGCATTATTCATGAATCAAAATTCAAATTGTGTTTGTCTTTGTCTACCCATATCATACTTGATATTAATTTCCATCGAAATAAAAGCATATTGGAAAGTGAAATAATGCCAATTTATTAATATTATGAGATGTTTGAGGTAAGGGTAGATTTCTTTTAGTAAAAAATTTTTTTGCCCCCGCACTAATAAAATCCTGGCTCCGCCCCTATCTAGGTGCATGCTTGTAGTCCTTGGATGACAAGTATTTGGCTATTTTAGATAATAGTAAGAATATGTATAAGTTACTGGAAAAATGATTAATGGTTGCGGTTATTTCTTCTTTGTTTCACAGGAAGTTAACAAGGGACATCTCTGCCCTCTCAAAGAACCAGCCTCCTTGTCCCCAGCTTTACCTTTATAGTACAGCTGATAAGGTTATTCCATATCGGTCAGTAGAATTATTCATCGAGAAGCAGAGGAGAATGGGGAGAAAAGTATGGTCCTTCAATTTTGGCTCATCTCCACACGTAGACCATTACAGGACTTTCCCTCGTACATATTCATTGGAGCTTCATAATTTCCTGAAAGTGTGTTTGTCCACAGTCAAGCAGATGTAATATTTGCAAATGCAGATTCATTGTCATTTGATCTCCGTAATTGCTAGTGCAGTGGCATTGAAAGCCCATTAGAGCAATATCACTGCTAAATAATTGACGCCCAATCTCCATACCATGTGTGGGAGGTAATGATGTGTATTTTACATGCAGCTAATGTCATTAGACCTCCCTCTCTCTCTCTCTCTCTCTCTCACACACACACACACACACACACCTATTTGTTCTTATGCATATAGAATTTGGTGCCTCGTCGCAAGCTTATATTCTGAAGTTTATCTTTTCAATTGGTTTCTTGTCCATAACAAAAGGTAGTTTTAGCTGGATGTTGAGGGGCTGGAGGTAGTTCATTGTGTCAAATTACCTACCAAATAGACAGGCCAAGGGAGGGAGGGAGATAGATTATAGACTCCCCTTCTACCTATAATATGAATAGCTCCAAGAAGGGCCTTTTGCGGTTGTGTCGGACTGTCGGCGGTACCGACACGACACTAAGATCCTTGTAGGATTTACCTTCGCCTAAAATCACTTTTGGATATCAAAATTGATTTTGAGGCTATTTAAATCTCAAAATTATAATAAATTGTGGATTTAAAAATTGATTTTGGCTAAAGTTAGATTCCAAATTTTTCTCGTAATCACATTTAGTACTAAAATTTTGATATATGGAGGGATAATTTGGACATAATTTTTTTTAAAAAAAATATGTAAAAAGATTTTGTTTTTTAAAAGTAATATTAAGTAATCTAGACGGCACCACCTGAGTTATTGTTTTTTAAAAGTATTTTAAGTAATCTAGACTGGACCCATGGTTAATTAGATTGGTGGAGAGCTTCACCATCTTTTGTCATTCTCCCATGCTCGCACCGTAAATTTCATAAATGGTGCCGTTGAGCTAAAGGATGGACTAAAAGATCTGCAGGGTCCTTTCATTTGTTTCATAGTTGGTGTGGCTTAAGTGACCCACTAGGAGAAAACTGATTGATATAAATTAAATGACAGACCAACCGTTTTCTAATACTACTACTTTGAAAATGACATATCAACTGTCCTCTAATAAATAACTTTTTATTTATATCTCTTATTCAAATTCAAAACAATTTGATAACTCTCCTTTATAAATGGGCTACATGTCATTAAATCAAGCGCCATGTTATTGCAATCCCTTTGAACTATTTGTCCGCCCCAACCATTTGTGATTTTTTGCCTTTTTATGAACAAATACATTGTTTTTAAGAAAACTAGCCGCATAATCCACTAGAAAACATCATTTTGAACAACTTTGTAGAATAAAGTTTTTCCAAAATTTATCATTTAAATAGACTTTTTGGCATTTTTTTTACGAAATATTATGTAAAAATAATAAATTGACAAAAAGTATACTTAAATAAATTGACAAAAAGTCTACTTAAATGACAGATTTTAAAAAAACTTTCTTTTACAAAGCTGTTCAAAATGATATTTTCTAGTGGATAAAGCGGCTAGTTTTCTTAAAAATAATGTATTTTTTTATAAAAAGGTAAAAAATCACATATGGTTGGAATGAGCAAATAGTTCAAAGGGAATGCAAGGCCCTTAAATCAATAATCTAAACTCTGTTTATTTGTTTAATAGCATTAAAAAGTAGCACATGTTGTGCATATAATCAGAGCCGGCTGGTCCATTAGGCAGCTTAGGCCTCCACCTAAGGCCCCAACCAAAGGAAAGGCCCCCAAGCCTTACACTCTCTCCTTCCATTACATATTGCATTTTTTTTTATTTTTTATTTTTTCTCAAATGCAGTCTTGCATTATTTAGTATTTCCAAGCTCCAACAAAATTCAAGCGCCTCTCACCTGTTTGGATTCTCTCTCATATTTTCAATCCATCCCATCTCATATTTTGATCTTAAGCATTTCCCCTTCCTCTCTTTTCCACTCTCATATTTCCATTCCATTCCATATTCCTTTTATTTTAAAACTCAATATTGAGGAAATAAATCAAGACGTAGCAATCAAAAAAGGGATCAAAAGAATATGAAAATGAAAGAAAAAAAAAGAGTCAGTGATGAGAGCACATCAAGAAAGGAGATTGAAAGAATACAAAAATAAATCGAACGAGTAATACTATGTAGAAAATCAAATAATTTGATTTACCTTTTTTGTCTTTTCTCTGTATTTTCATTGTTATGTATTTCTCTATTGTTCATTTATATTTTCATTGTTATGTATTTCTTACAACAATTTCAAATTCAAATTTCAAATGTCTATTTAAAAAATAATAAAGCTCTTTCTCGTTCATTTCTGTATGTGGTTGGTCCAAATGCTGGCGAAAAATGTTCCATTAATGTTATTTAATTTTTTAAAATTATAATAATTCACAATTAATTTTGAGAAAAAAAATTGCATTATTTTATATGTAAAATTGGAAAACATTAAAAAAATATTTTGTTTAATAATATTAAAATTAAAATTGATCAAACTTTTTGCTAAATATTTATATTAATTAAAATTAATAAATTTTTTTGCTTAAATATTTATATTTTTCAATAAATTCCTTAATATTCCACTATTATTTTCATACCCGAACATTGTCCGAGGTTTAAAGAGTATTTTATTAAATAATATTCAAAGTAAAATTGATTAAAAATTTTAATAAATATTTATATATTTGAAATAAATTTCTTAATGTTCTAGTATATGGTTTATGCTAGTATATTTATATTTCTTGCCAGCGTAAGCGACCCGACCGGATGCACATGGCTCTCCCGTGTAACCCTTTCACCAAATTTTTAATAAATTTCTTAATGTTCTAGTATATCGTTTATGCTTAGTTTCAATGTTATCAAACCCGGATCGGACTGGACCGGTTGGTTCAACCGGTTGAACCGGGAATCGGTTTCCTCTCCGGTTGGGTTAACCCACAAAAACCTATTTTTCAAAAAAACGTTCAACCCAGTCAACCCGGTTTTTATTTTTATTTTAAAAAAGAAAAACGTGCTAAAATGACTAAAATAGTCACAGTATTTTTAAAATCTCTTAAAGCCAAGAAGGGTAAAAAGACAAATTAATCTAAAAAAATCTCAAATAGCAAAAAGAAATCCAAGCACCTAATTTAATAATACAATATTCTTATCTTGCATTTTAAAAAATATATATAATAAAGATTGATCAATAGTAATTATCAATTTTCAATTTTGATGACTGCACATAAATTCAAATGTATGAATTGATTGTACAAATATTTAAAAAAATTTATATTTTGAATCATTTACAGCTTTTATTTTAATAAATAAATAAATAAATAATATATTTATAACGTTACGGTTCAACCTGATTGATCTGATGATTGATAAATAAATAAATAAATAAATAATATATTTTAATTCGATAACTTTTCCAGTTCGATGTACTACCCGGTTTTAAAACAATGCTTAGTTTACCAGCGTAAGCGACCCGACCCGATTGACAGGGCTCCCCCGCGTAACACTCACCAAAACTTTCCTTCCCTCTCCCCAAAATCGAGGCTGCTACCTAACCCAAACCAGGCGAAAGTCGCCGGAGCTCTCCCTGCCGCTATGGAACTCGCCGGAGGTTAGCATCTCTCTCTCTCTCTCTATTTTTTTTGGTTTTTGGCGTCTCTCTCTGTATACACGCTGCTGAAGCTACCCACGGATCTGATGTTGTTCTTACATCAAATGACATACTGAACTTGATTTTCAGGTTAAGATCCTCTGCAGCGACTGTAACAATACAAGTGAAGTTTTCTTTCACATTTTTGGGCACAACTGCCGTCACTGCAATTCATATAACACACGCAGCTGCAGGCATCGCCTAGACCTGGTAACTCTAAAATCCTCACTTTAGAACTATGAAGTTGAAAAAGTTGGAATTGGTTTTGTTAGATCAAGGCTTCTAGCCCATAAATTCCCCAAATTTATGATGGGGTTAGGGATTTCGTGTGGTTGTGTGTATATATATATATGTGTAGCAACCGGTGGCGGCGGGGACGATGGGTTGGTCCCCATGCTGGAGGTTGTTAATTGTTATTAAGTTCAAGGAAAATCTGGTTCACTTTTTAAGTAGTCAATACCAGAAATTAATGGGTGTAGGTGAACCACTGAAATTGTCCAGGTTCAATGTACCAGCTTATATTTTTTTCCGCCGTCAACTGATAACACGACAAAAGAAGTTATAAAAATCGCCCTCATCAATTTGATCATCTGGTTTCTATTTTCGTCTCCAGAGCCACCGGTTTTGGCCTCAGCCCATTGGCCGAGCACGAGACGAAAAGGGTTTCTTTTTTTCGCCCTCTTTGGATTTGGGTCTCTTTGTAAATGGCGATTTTGGAAGATGCGGTTGTTAATTCGAACATTTCTGCACCAAATTCATACGGAGCAGTCGTTCTTGGAGGAACCTTTGACAGATTACACGACGGCCACCGTCAGTTTCTCAAGGTACTCTCTCTCTCTCATTCATATTTGCTTAGTTTTTTAATGGTGAAACGGTGAAATGTTGTTTTAGGCATCAGCAGAACTGGCAAGGGATCGAATTGTGGTTGGTGTTTGTGATGGGCCTATGTTGAGAAATAAACAGGTACATATAGCAGTGATTTTCCAATTGATATCTTAAGGTCTTCTAGATTTTTTATGTAGTTAAAGGTCAAGTAGCAATTCAAATAATTGAAAACTAATGAGAAGAGTATCAACATTTATTTTGGGTTTATCTGATTTTGTTTAGTCATTTGGACACTGGATTTTCTTGTATATCAAGCATGCGGTCCCCTGTAGTTTTGCCCCCTGTATTTACCCATTTCCATTTTAAGGCTATCCTTGGATGTCTACATATGTCATGCTTCGTATAACTGTTCTTGTAGTACATGTACCTCGAAGAGCAGGAAAAAATGTACATTTATTACACCCTTACAGCTTCCAGCCATTGGAGCCCAAATATCTCCACATAATCTTGAGATGTCCCAAAGTCGGATTGGCTAAACGTAGGAAAGATGGAGTAGTTTGATTTTTATTCTTCATTTGTTTCCTTTTTAAATTGTTCCCTAGTTTGCAGTTTTGCACACATGAAGCCTATGTAATCTTGAGCACATCTCATGCACACTATTCCATAAATTAGGACTTTTAGTTGGTAACAAAGATTTAGATTTTGGTGAATTTAAAACTATTGATATCTTTATTTCAATTTTGATGTTAGTAATACCTAGGTGACCTTAATTAGTAGTTACCTCTTGGATGAGCATTGGGCGTTTAGCCCAGATATAGGTGGAAGTAAAGTTATTGTCACCTTTGCAGTTATTAGGAAAGAAAGACAAATCATTCAGGTCTTGAGTTGTAATATAGAAACCAAAAAGTGTAAGGTTGCTTGTCTATTGTATATTATGATTGTTTTATCACTGATTTACATTAAATGACAGTTAATGTGCTTCCAGCTATCATTAAATTCTTTTAAATCTTAAATGTCATTTTGTCATTGGCCTAGCTAACTTAAGGTAACTTTATGTGCAACATCAAGGAAGATACACTTCCAATTACAACCGGAAGGATTCTTAGTGGACAATTTCAGGTTGTTTGTTTGTTTATATTTATTTTGAAACTACCACCTCTCTGGGAAAAATAAAGAGGCTTATCTCAAGGCAAATTGAATTTAACTTCTTCAAGATACTTCTCTTCCAACCCCAAAGATGGACCTCTCTGACCTTTTGGAAAGGCAGTAGGTATCAGCTCATCTGATGATCACTTCAACTTTTCAACATTGATTTCCAAGAATAATTGTGGGAAAAAAAACTCTTCGTTCCATTAACGATTACTTCAGTAATGATTTCAGGACCCCAAATTACAAAGTCTAATGGTCATTTTCCCTTGATTTTGCTTCTGAGTGCACCCTTAAAATAAGAATTAGGAAGACAATGCAGTACAAATTTCATTGAGTTGTATTCTAAATTCTTTGTATGTGCGGTGGTGATAATCTTGTGCTTTTTCTGCTCCTTATGGTAGAAGTTGATAAAATTATAAGGTTGTTACTACTATTGCAGTTTTCCGATCTCATTCAGCCCATTGAGAAAAGGATGCAAAATGTTGAAGATTACATTAAGGTATATATGATGTTAAAAAAAGAATGTTCTGTTTGTTGTTTCTTCAAATCATTTGTGTGATCATGTGTCATCAGTTCTTAAACTTGATAGCAAATAATAGGTTTTCCATACAAGTAATGCAGAAAAAAAGGACTGCATAGCTTTAAAATTTATTTATTGTATAGCTGAGAGTTGGTTTTAAATGGTTCATGTGTCTCCCTGCTGTATCCTCTCATTGTGGTTAATTTCAGTCCAATTGCCCTCTGCCATATGCCTGAAATTGACGCATTGATGTTTGAAAAGAATCAAGCGAAAAAGGAAGTGCATGTTATTGTGGCAAAACGTTATTGAACTGAAAGTAGATGCATGAGTAGACTATAAGGTCACAAAACGCATAAACCATCAGACCCACAACCTCAGATGCAATGAGTTATGGAAAGGTCCATATGATCTTCAACAGATTGTTTTTACAGGAAAGCTTCTCCCTTATTATATTGTAGTAATGATAATTTACATTTTCTTTTTCCTGCAAATATTTCCAGTCTATCAAGCCAGAACTGTTAGTGCAAGTTGAACCTATTATGGATCCTTATGGCCCTTCAATTGTTGATGAAAGTTTGGAAGCTATTGTTGTCAGGTTTGTTATCAGAGAATATTTTGTTCTGAGTTTTGTTAGTTCTATTATTAGGCTGTGAAGTACTGCATATTTTCTGTAATTTTTTTTTTTATTTGATGTGTATGTTTTCTTTTTAGCTTGTATAGAGCTTGAATTGATATTAGGAAATAAAAATCATCGGGTATGGATTACTTTATAATGTTTTTTTAAAAACATTTATACATTTTTTCTTATTCGAAGAATGTGGTCCTTGCTTTTTCTATGGACGAATATGGAATCAGTTGAGTTGACTGAATCATTTGCTCATTGATGTAATGACTTTTTTATTTATCATTGAACTGGAACAATCAACCGAGTTTGATAGAGTTTGTATGAACTGTTATTCTATTTACTTGTTGCAAGAATGTGTTAGCAAAGTCAATATTGGCTAACTGGATTTGGTCATCTTCCAGCAAGGAGACGATACCTGGTGGGCTGTCAGTTAATAAGAAGAGAGCCGAGAGAGGGCTTTCGGTACTGAAGGTTAGACTTTCCAGTCTGTATACTTGATCCATATTTTATTCTCTAATGTGAATATTTTGGGCAAATTCAATTTCGTTGTGATTCCTTGAGATCATTGTTGAAGTTTACTGACTTACTGCCGAGGGTATTGGGTAGGTTGAAGTTGTAGAACTTGTTGCTGAAGAATTAACCGGAGATAAGCTGAGTTCAACAGCATTAAGGAAGCTTGAGGCTGAGAATTCCAGGAAACAAGAGCTAGCATAAACAGGTATATATATCTGTCATGGAGTCTTGGACAGATATTGGAAGATGTCATCTTTGTGGCATCATTATATTATAAACTCCACAGTTAAATTGTTTACAAAGTTACTAAATAGATTGAGACTGATGTGCCCAGATCTGGATATGCATTTTTGCTCTGTGTAATAATTCTAATATCGGGTGGGCTGACTCAATCTGACTGTTGTATTTCCTTTGGATAGTAAACAATAATGGATAATTGTTCAATGATTTTGAGAAGCTGGAATTTTATTGATTGCAAGCATCCCAAATGCTCTCTTTAACCATCATACAACAAATTGGCAAATGAAAATGTTTCTCAAGGACCAAGAGCCTAGAGAGAGTTAGGTTTCAAACCTTCACCTCCATATGAGTGACATGTAATCTGTCGAGCCGCGATTGCGAGGATTAGCCACCTACTTTTATGATGGTTGATTCATATTTGGGTGACATGTAGTTTTAACCTTTCACAAAACACAACAAAACAAGCGAGAGGAGGCAACAAATTTGATCAACGAATTAAACAAGCAGATATTTTGAGCACTCAAAACACAAATATTGATTTGTTGTAACATTGAAATATTGTAATTGGATTCTCATCCTTTCACCCACAACTGCTCATCTTTTTATAGTGCTGACATGCATGGTTATGTGCTCAAGTGGCAAAGCCACATCACCTGACATGTAAAAGAGGCTGTTGGGAGTTGGAACTCATTATAAGCAGAGGCCGCTTGTTTTGGAAATGGAAATTCTTTCGAGAATTATATCAATATAAACTTGTTAATTGCGGTTGGATTTTCCTAGCAATGCCCATCATCATTTTCCCCCCTAGCCTCTTATCTGATAGCTGATTTTCCTTCTATCTATTATATATATATACACACACACGTGGGAAAATATTTTTCTTTGGATGTCTGAAATGAACTGTTCATCAGATGTCTCTTATATCTAATGATGTTCAACATATGCAATGTGAGATCTCACATTGCTTTTTAGTCAATGTGGAATGAGTATGTTGAAAAACTAACACTTGGATTAAATATTGTTTTATGCATGACGTCATGAATGTAAAAAATTATAGTGATCTAAGACTAAAATTATTAGATATTATTACACTCGACGGATGCTCCTATTACACTCGTAGTCTTTGAAGGGTGAGAACCAACTATGTAGCATCTACATCGAGAATTCAAATATTGTATACGTCATTAATCCGATCCTTCGTAGGAACTACCCTTAATAACGAACTTGCAAAATGATGGATCTCTTTATCATATAAGAGATTCGTTGTTCCTGACCCTGCTTCACCTTACTTGTTTTTAATTTCAGGTTAAAATTTCTAGTTGTATAGCATTTTTGTTTTTCAAAATACTCATCCTTCTTTGATTAAAAAGCCACAACCTCACATAAGGAGCAATATGGCATTTTCAATCGTTCTCATAATTTGATTAATTTCACAAGAAAACACTGCCGTTCTGGATACTGCTACCGACTTTCGCGGAATTTAACGGCTATTTCTAACTGAATTTTCAAATATTTGAAACAAGAGACGTTTACAAAACTGAACGATCGCGATCCTTCTTTTTAAAATCCCCGCAAGATTGTCTTCTCATCTGAACACCAGAACTCGTCTTTCTTTTGTTTTGATCATTCATTCATTCCTAAACCCCTATCAGAGAGAGAGAGAGAGAGAGAGAGAGAGACAGAGAGAGAGAGTCTCGGAAGCCTTTGCAGAGCAAGCCCATCGACTTCTCTAAGGTTATCATACTAAATTCCACTTTCATTTGTTTTCTTATTTCTGATTTTCATGGTTTCTTTAGATATCACAACGTTGCAATTACAGTGATTTCTCTCAAACTCATTTTCGTGTTTTGATCTTGATGGGTTCTCTTATTTTCGTTTCTTCAAACACTCATATCATATATATGTTTGTTTGTTTGTTTCAGATTTCTGGGCGAGAAAATACAAACAATTCCGAGAATTCTTAGAATTTGATCTCTAATTCGAAACCTGTAATAGGGTACATATAATTCATTAACTTTTCTTCTTACAATTTAACTGCAGTTTCATTCTTTCTTCTTCTTCTTTTTTTGTTTTGTCAATTTCTTTGAACGATTCTCAATCTTGTTTATGAAAATTTCAAATTATTTGCAGGTGGATATTGTGAAATTGTTGCAAAGATGAATGATCTTATGACAAAATCATTCTTAAGTTATGTGGAATTGAAGAAACAGGCCCAGATGGACCTTAAAGCAGAGCAAGACATAGAAAGAGGCCAACTCAACCCCACAGGGGACGAAAACCTTTCACAGTTTTTCCAAGAAGTTGCAGCAATCAAGGCTGAAATGGAAGAGATTACTAATCTCCTATTTGATCTTCGAAACCTAAATGAAGACTCAAAATCCACTCACAGTGCTAAAGTTCTTCGAGGGCTAAGAGACCGGATGGATTCAGACACAGTCTCTGTCCTTCGCAAAGCAAATATCGTCAAGGCAAGGCTAGAATCACTTGACAGATCGAATATAACGAATCGCAGAATATCAGAAGCTTATAAAGAAGGAAGTTCAGTTGATAGAACGAGGATTTTGATCACCAATGGTTTGAGAGTTAAGCTTAGAGACATGATGAATGATTTTCAGTCATTGAGAGAAAAGATACTACTAGAATACAGAGAACATCTCAAGAGAAAGTACTATATTGCGAGAGGTGAGGAACCGAGTGAGGAGATGATGGAGAGAATTATGATGACAGGAAGTGGGAAGGTTGAAATCTTTGAAGGGAAAACAGAAGTGAGTCTGGAGAGTAAAGAGAGGCACGAAGCTGTGATGGAGATTCAAAGAAGCTTGAATAAGCTTCATCAGGTGTTTCTCGACATGGCTATTCTAGTTGAAACACAAGGGGAAGAGATGGATGACATTGAGTTGAATGTGGCAAATGCAGGGAACTTTGTCAATGGTGGAACTGACAGTCTCTTCTATGCTAAACAGATGAAGAGCAAGAGCAAGAGCTGGGTTTATTGGGTTTGGGGTGTGGGTCTGATGATACTATTGGTATGCTTCATTTCCATGTTAAGTTCTTGAAAAAAAAAAAAACCTTTCTATCATTCTAATTGAAATGAATATCTTGATACATTTTGGGGTTATATTGGTTGATGGTTGATACTATTAGTTCATGAAAATTAGATTTTTAGATTTGCTTGTTTAAGTAAGTGCACTTGTGGAAAATGTTTCAAGTGAGAAGTGCTTCCTTTTGTTGATTTTGCATTTTATTTGTTGTTTTCACTTAAGGTTAGGTTTGGCTTCTCTTCCATGGATCCTCTCCATCATGGTCAAGTGACTAACAAAATACTAGCATGAAGCGTATAAAAATCGGCAGCATTATGAGGAAAACTTGCATTTGCAATTATAATTGGCTTCTTTTACAAATAGAAGGGTTTTTTGTTTTTTGTTTTTTGTTTTTTGCTTTCCATTGGCATGAAAATGTGTTTGAAACTCGAGTATGATACTAATGAGGTTTAAAGACCTAATCTAGCGGCATCATCACAACAAGGTTACCAGATATATGTTGCACCTGATTTTCTTTTAACTTGATAAAATATGACAACATGAGAAAATGGGGACCAGTGAAAAGTATTTAGAAAAGAGGGGGAAAAAAACACAAGGATATTTCTGTCAAATGGTATTTATTGATAACCCTATCCAAATTGCAGAAAATAAATTTAAGGCCATAAATAAATTGCACAGTTTTGTATTGTCTTCATCCCGAAGGTCTATCATATCTCTGTTACCCCTGGTCACTTATTCTCAATGGCATCGATCTTGCTTGCTCCAACAAACAAGTTCCCTTTGGAATCAAATGTGGCACAGACCTTGTCTCTGCTTGAAAGATGTTCAAACATGGAGGAATTAAAGCAAATCCATGCCCAAATGTTCAAAACTGGTCTTGTTTTAGATGTCATCCCAGCCAGCAGGCTCCTAGCTTTCTGTACCTTGCCGGATTCCGGCAACTTAGGCTATGCCCAGAAGGTTTTCGACGGAATTTACAGTCCCAACACTTTCATGTGGAATACAATGATCAGAGGATATTCAGACGGTAAAGAACCGGAAGAAGCTTTGCTTCTGTATCACCAAATGCTCTGTCATTCAGTTCCACACAATGCTTACACTTTCCCTTTCTTGCTCAAAGCCTGTTCCAGTTTGACAGCCTTGGAAGAAACCCAACAAATTCATGCTCAAATTATAAAAACAGGTTTTGGATCAGAGATTTATGCCATAAATTCCCTGCTTCATGTTTATGCCAAATCTGGCAGCATCAAATCTGCTCGTCTCCTCTTCGACCGAGTCCCCCAACGAGACATTGTTTCTTGGAACTCCATGATTGATGGGTACACAAAATGCGGTGAGATGGAAACGGCCTTCAAGATTTTTGAAGACATGCCTGCAAAGAACATTATCTCTTGGACAACAATGATTTCTGGCTATGTTGGGGCAGGTCTGACCAAAGAAGCTTTGAATCTATTTCATGAAATGCAGATTGCAGGTTTTAACCCTGACAGCGTAGCGCTGGTGAGTGCACTGTCGGCATGTGCAGATCTTGGAGCATTGGATCAAGGAAGATGGATTCATGCTTATATTGACAGAAATGGAATCCAGATTGACCCAATTCTGGGTTGTGTTCTTATCGACATGTATGCTAAGAGTGGTGATTTGGAAGAAGCTCAAGAAGTTTTTAGAAAAATGGAGAAGAAAGGAGTCTCTGCATGGACAGCCATGATTGCAGGTTTTTCAGTTCATGGACGAGGAAAAGAAGCGCTTGATTGGTTTATGCAAATGCAGGAGGCAGGAGTTGAGCCAAACCTGATCACTTTTACGGGAATTTTGACTGCTTGTAGTTATGCAGGGCTACTCGATGAGGGTAAATCCTTGTTTGAGAGCATGGAGAGAGTTTATGGCTTGAAGCCATCGATAGAGCATTATGGGTGCATGGTTGATCTACTAGGCCGAGCAGGGTTGTTGAAAGAAGCAAAAGAGTTAACTGAGACCATGCCTGTGAAGCCGAATGCTGCCATTTGGGGGGCACTGCTCAAGGCCTGCCGTATTCATGGAAATATTGAGTTAGGCAAACAGATAGGAAAGATACTGATTGAAGAGGATCCAGGCCATGGTGGCCGGTACATTCAGTTGGCAAGCATTTATGCTATGGCACAGGACTGGGACCAAGCAGTCAAAGTGAGAAGGAAGATGAAAGACCAGGGAGTTTCGAAACTTCCGGGGTGTAGTGTGATTAGTGTGAGTGGGATTGTCCATGAGTTTTTCTCTGGGGATGGATCCCATCCGCAGATGGAAGAGGTATATCACATGTGGACACAGATTGCAGAGAGACTCAGAGGAGAAGGATATACACCTGCAATAGGGGAGTTGCTACTTGATCTAGAGGATGAGGAGAAAGAAAAAGCAATCCATCAGCACAGTGAGAAACTGGCTATTGCATTTGGGCTCATCAGTACTAAACCAGGGATGACAATTCGGATCGTAAAGAATCTTCGAGTGTGTGAGGACTGCCACACAGTAACCAAGCTCATCTCCAAGATTTATGCTAGGGAGATTGTTGTGCGGGACAGAACTCGGTTCCATCTTTTCAGAGATGGACGGTGTACTTGTAAGGATTACTGGTGAGAGAGAGCCTGCAATTGCATCACTCACTCATGGTGGAATACTTTTGATATAGGATAAATATGTTAATGAAAGATACATCATCTATGTATATATATAAAGAGGATGCATACTCAAAATCTAGAAATATACACAAGTAAAAAAGAGGATGGATACTCAATAGAGGATTAATATGTTAACTAAAGATACATAAACTCAATATAACAAAATAAAAAACCTTGAACTAACAAGACTACCTGCATTTATAGCTGGAAGCTTGAAAAAACAGAGAATAAAAAGCAAGAAGGTAAAATTGGAGGATCGATTAGTTCTACAAATTGGGAAAGCCGCACCCAACTACACTTCAGCCAATGCTAAGATGCTGCACAGCAGTCCAAGACTGTTCAGGCTCGAGCTGGACTTTTCCAATCTGAGGTGTCATGGCAAAAAAAAAAAAAAATTAGCTTTTGGGTATAATCAGTAGACAAGGCTTGTCGCACAAGGAAGAGCATCTACAGACTGTTCAATCAGCATGCCACATTCTTGTTAAATAAGTGGGGGAATTGAGGCATTCAATAAAAATTTCTTGGGCTATAACCCAGTTAAGAAGCACTCAGCTGGTTGAACTATTTGGATTGATGCACCAATAAGTGTGCACGCAATATCATAAAAACCTAGTCTTCATCTAGGATTGTCAGTTACTTTAGAAAGCAAAAGAGTAATTTACTACCTTAGCATTTTCAACACAAACAAAATCTCTATAGCATGCTTCCATCTGCAGATATGGGTTCCACAAAACAGCATCTGACCAACTGCATGGGCAAGAAGGATAAGAGCCAACAAAGTAAAATACAGAAATATTAAGAAATCAAATTTGTTCCCAACTAACGTACTTTGTGTTCTTGATAGAGATAATATCACCCAAGCCATTATCAAGGTCCAACTCATTAGGGGCATCAAGGTAAACGCAATCTACAAAGCCCGGAAAAGTGACTACATCCCTGAGTTGTCAAGATGAGAGTTAGCACTTAGCAGTATGAAACAGCCTATACCATGAGATTCAGTAAGAAATCACTGCAAAAAATAAGTATAATGGCATCATTTACTATAAAAACCATGCAGTACACTCAGTTACTTGCATTCTCTCTGTATTGATTATAATGTTTAGTGTGATGGTATATCTTCTAGGTTCCAAGATCCTTTTCCTTTTTTATTTTTTATTTTTAATGTTCAAAGTTTCAACTTACATATTATGAGTATGTGAAATTTACAAGACCCTTTTCCTTTGTTGAATTGAGTTGAAACTTCACTTTCAATGCAAAAACTACCAACCGTTTTAAAAAATTTGATGCAACTCTCTCTCCCCTCCCTTAATGTTAGGAGAGGGCATACATTAATAATGCCAGATTATGAATACCATAAAGAGAGAAGTTTATCTTTATGCTGTTAAGGCAAAAAATCTAAGCCTCCAAAGGAAGGAAAATAAAATGCTTTTTTCTTTCTTCAATCCATATGTTAATTAAAAAAACATATTCAAATAATTAGTTTTTCGAGAAAGATGATTTTTCTTTGGGGAAATTAAAAATAAATCAACATAATGACCTTTAAGTTTAAATAAGTGGGATACCTCAAGAGAAAGTCTAGGTGTTTCTGACTATTGACTTGGGGCTGTGTTCTACCTAGAGAGAAAGTCTAGGTATCCAATACGCGGTCAATTTTCGATATGTAGCCCAAGAAAATTTACACTCTATAAAAGTTATCTGAAATATGATACAGACCTGTCCTCCTTACCCTCCAGCGGATTAGTAGGATCTGGATCTTTGTTCAGCATTTTGCAACCCTTCAAACCTCTCACTGAAGTTCCTATTATAGAAGCCTTCATGATAACAACTAAAATCCTTGTTACTAAATTCTCCCAATTTTTGTAAACATATGCAAACCACTCAAATTATGTAGAATCCAAAAATTCACAAATTACTCGGGAATGAAATACATGTTGCTGACAATTTTTTTTAAATTCTAGAATTATTCCACACCATCAATGAAGGAATACATATCTTCCTTGTTTTGAACATGCATTTCTTTCCAAATTCATTCAAGTTTTTACCCTACTTTGGTACAATAGTTTCCAATTAACACCTGATTTCTGAATTATTTCCCTTAACAGAGAATTACTGAATCCTCTATTGCAATCATGGCCAAAACAAGTTTAATATATATAACAAAGTGAAAATTGAAAATCCCGATTTAGTAACATGGTTATGGTAAATGGATCTCAAGCATGGAGTAATGATACTTACACGGAAGTATGTGTGCAAGGCAGTACTAAATGAATATGGCTTCTTGTCAGTGTTCGTAATTTTTAGTTCTGTTGAAAGACTTTTTGTATTTAGAATGACCTGCAAACAACCAACCAAACTATAAGTTTGATTTAGAACATGTATTACAGAGAACGCAATGTTACATGAGGAAAAATCTAGAAGATTACTAATGCCACGAGATGACACCAAAGATACAAGTGATCTCATTTGCCATGTTCCTTTAGTGTATAAAATTTGTATCTGAAGTGTATGAAGTACAGACCCAGGTGACAATCAATCATCAGTGTCTCCTAGATGAAAATTGTAATGAGAGAGGGAAGTAAACAGCTGACTGACCTTGTACAAAGCTTGAAAGCTGAAATCCCACATGGCCCGACTGTAAGGACCATCCTTTAGCTCTAGAGTTATAACAGGGTTTCCGTCCACATTTTCAGAATCGACAATGGACCAATCCATATTCCTTGCAAATCCATGCTGTAAACCAATCATATCCAAGGCTCAAAAACAACAGTAAAAGACCCAGGAAAATCAAAAATGAATCTACGTCATTGGCAACTGCCAGCAGTTTTCTCAAAGAAACAATTTAAATTACTTTGCATGCATTGACTAGAAAGGGAAGAGTACAATCCTCATTTTTGTACCAGACTACAAGGTCTACCAATATCGAGAGAAGTATCCTGTAGGTTCTCAAGATAGGACTCCTTGATGGCAACAGCAAACTCACGACTACTATACCACATTAACCAGTATGCTTTGGTAAACTAGCCACATATTAGACCCATTACACCCAAGTGTCACTCCCAGGTGCAAGATTGGTAACGGTTCCATTGCAGAGCATACCTAGTGGGTCCTTATTTTGCCGCCCCTCAAAAATCATGTATCCGATAACTCATGAGAAATGCAATGAATTCTTAAAATATGAGGAAAAAAAAAAACAGGGAGAGAACAGGAGGCTACTAATGGAGATTGTAACAATGACAAAGGGCCATACCTGCTGCATTGGGCCGGGTCCAAACTGCGGGAAACAATGTGGAAGGCCGCCACTATCCCAACAGAGATAAGTCAGGGTCAGTAGCCAAGACAAATAACAAGTTTTAAGGCAGTGAGAAGATTAGAAATACATGTTCTATATTAAATGGAAAACAGGAATTTCAGATCCTACGAAAACTAAAAAGATGGAAGATTCATAATGTTTTTTGTTATTAAAACTCCTCCTAAGAGAGGCCTGTAGAGAATACAACTTGAGTTCGAACAAAAGGAAAACATAAGGGCCTGTTTACTTCGTGAAAATTTTCGTAATTTTCATTTTCAATAAAAACAGAAAACAGCCTAAAAAACAGGTTTACTTGTAAAAAATGAAAACAATTTTCAAGAAAATGAATTCAGATTTTAAGAAAATGTGAAAACATCAAAAAGACGTTTTTTGTATTTTCACAAAAACTGAAAACGAGGATTATATCGTGGCATGCTTATAAACATAGAAAAAAATATGTAGACCAACTATAAAATCAAAAAATAAAAATAATAAAACATATAGAGATAATATATAGTTTTAGTAAATGCATTTATACTATTTTTAGATTTTGAAAACAGCTTTAATTTTTGCAAAGTAAACACATTTTCTAAATTTTGAAAACTGTTTTTAAAAAAATTTTCACATAAAAAAAAAAAAAATTGTAAAAATTTTCACGAAGTAAACAGGGCCTAAATTATTATAAAACTTACAAAAGCATAATAAACAATCGCAATGAACTGGTGAAACATAGACCCATTAGCTATCTAATTCAAACTACTGATTCCAGAAGCAGAAAAATGAAAAATAATGAGTATTCGGTACAAGAGTCAAAGGGAAGACAACCTGATGGGTTTCTTTTTATTAAATACAGCATCTGGCCGAACAAAAAGGAGGTCCTTGCCATTTGCAACTTTCCAAGACGTAATGCAACCTCCAAACAAATATATCTCGGCCTCACTACAAACAAGAGGTTCAATTAACTTTTATTATAACAGATTCAGGTTTTAAGTATCAAGTGGGAAGAAAAAAAAAACCCATTATTCATTCTGTAATTCATAGCATTTCAAAAGTAAATAGATAAATACATGAGGATGAATGCAGCTCGCGAATACTCACCTGCCTTGAACAGAAGTGAGCACGACCTTCGGTAAGTTCCCTTCCCCTTCTGTAACTCGCACACCCAAAGAAGCAGTTTCTTTGCTTACACTAGCAAAAGCCATACCCGAATATCTGCACCAAAATGTGAAGCTCTGAGGAGCAATTGCAGATATTCCGCAAATGATAATTCAACTTAATATCTACTGGAAATTATTGCAACGATATAAACCCAATAAACCCAAAAAATTAAAAAAAAATGATGATGTTGTGAACTAGAAAATGTTTCCCAAAATCAAAGGAAGCAGAATTGAAAAGAATGGATACCAAAACTGCATTTGAATCGGAAAAATCAAAGAATGGAGAAAACATGAAGAATTACGGAGAGAGGTCAGAGAAACTCACCGGTTGACTCGCCGACGGTTGGAAGGGGCTAGGGTTGTGAGGAACGATCCCACTGAAAGCGTCGCCATCTTCGATAGGATCTGTGCGACTGAGAATTTAATAGAAGAAATCACTCGGCCTCTTCAGCTAACTAACGGTTGCAAATCACGACAATACCCCGCGCATTTGTTATACTATCGTTATGTTATGCTCTTTAATAATTCGGATATTCCTAGTACTCTCCCAAATTAATTTCCAAACAAACCATTTTCCTATAAATAGATATTATTCTGACTACAAATTTTGTCATAAATTTTAATATAAATATTTCGCTAAATATCATGATCACGATCAAATTAACATAATATATAAGAGATAATAAATGAGTATTGTGGATCTACTTTCATATGCTTGAACTCGAAATCTTCTTTCGAGAGACGAATATACGTCACTAGGATATAAGGTTTTTTTTTGGATAATTAACTAGGATATAAGGTTATTGGCACGTAAAAAATATATCTCTCATAAAAAATAATTAAAATTTGTGTTAGAAGTTTATATGAACTTGTTGGGCCAAATAAATATATTTATGGGCTGGACAAAATTTCAAGTAGGCTTGTCGGCCACAAGAAATTAAGGTCCAGCAAGTGAAATTAAAATCCAGCAAGCATGAAGCCCAATCCAGCAGCAAAATTCAGATTCGGATGAAAAGCCAAATTCCAAAATCAGCAAAGCTAGCACCAAACTAGCATCAAATCAGCACCAGACCAGTAAAAATCAAGAGGGAAAATCAGCAGACACAGTGCACTTGACTGGGTCAAAGAGGCAGCAACAGTTCCTATTTTTAAGGGAAGTGACAGCATATTTCAAGGGAGCACAACAGCCATATTCAGCCAGCAAGCAAGCACCTGAACGTGGTCAGCAGCTCCAAAATTTGTCTATAAATAGGAGAAGGAGGAATGAAGAAGGGACCACACTCAACGTCATCAACTACCTGCTAGTTTATATTCTTATCTAGTTTAGCTTCTAAACATTTATTTCAGCAATTGTTCTTCAGTTTTTATTAGCTGTAATCAGTTCTTCGTTTATGGTAATTTACTGCAATTATTCATAGAATAGCTCTCTTTAATTTAATTAAATTAGTCTGCATTTACTTTAATTAAATTAGTTGCTGTTACTTTGCTCTTAAATTAGTTCATTCTACTTGCTTAGTTTAATTGCAATTTGTTCTTCATTCTTCATCTCGTTCTTTAATTTTATTGTTAAAGTCCTATTGGCCAGCCATAGGCAAGAAAGAACCCTGATAAAGGGAAGAACCCCACCCCTTACACAATCGCCTATTCTCTTTTCATCCATCCTTGATTTTTAGGTGGCTTATTGATCGGTCGAAAATCAATATTGATTGATTTCTTGGCTTTCTTCTGATCAATCGGCGCCCGGGGTCAAAAGGATTGACTTGATTTTGAACTTACTAAGTTCTGGCACGCCCGCGTACACCGAAGGCCAATTTTTGTGCAAACAGAACTCTATCTTCAAATTTGCCCCCCTTTTAAAATTTGACACCGCAAACTCTCACCATTGGAAATTTCTTCATACAAGTTCCATTGAAAATTGAATGGAAAATGAAAAACCAACGGGCAAACGAAAAGGCTCCACTCTCATTTGATTCGTCATTATTTTCTGATTAGCCCCTATGCTCTATTTGTTTTCATATCGTGGCATCACCCAGATTTACATTAGTGTGTGTATATATATATATATACACACACACACACGACTTGCATTCTAATCTACTAGCTAGGTCTTACTGCATCCAAGTTGATTAAAACTTATTTAGAGTACTTTATTTAATTGGCTGAGTTTTATATTTTTCAAAATGGCTGCTAAGATCCAAGTGGGCTAAGGGTTCATTGAAGCAGACTAAAATAGGGGCCAAATGTGCGTGTTGACAATCAAATAAGGGTTCAGGGTGGAGGTGTTAATTAATTGGTGTCTATTGGCGAACGCAAAAGCCTCACCATGGCCCCAGTTCTCATTTTGTTCTGTTTGAATGCCAAGAAAATATAAGACCAGAAATGAAAACCTGAAATTTTGTAACGTACAGGTAGTGATCAGAGTAGCAATGGTAAATCAATGAGATAAGAAGAACAATCCATAATACTTTTTCTAGCTATATTACATTTTTGAGTCTCAAACAAATCCAGAGACATATATATATCTTCATCTTCATCTTCTTCATTCCCACACACTTTGACCTCAAATCTTATCCAAGAAGCCTCCCCGCAACTTTTTGCAGGAAGCATAATTAATACAATCAGAAAATAAGTTCTAATTACAAATTAACAAATGACTTGTTTCTTTCCAAGCAGCAGCTAGCATGGTGGAAGATCTGCAGGCGGAGGCAATACAGATTGATTTGGTCCTGCTCCATCTTCAACCACAAATGCCGTTTTCAATCCCCAAGTTGTATGGAGCTCCAAATGGCAGTGCATGAACCAAACACCTACACAAACACAAAGGAACATTTCTATATATGTCACAAAGTTTCACATGAAAATTCTTAATATATACTTGGTGTAATTTTGCTGATATATATATCCATCAGTAAAACAAATGTCACAGTTTTTCAGTCTGTAGTTTAAAAACTGACTGTCATATAAATATATACCTGGATTATCAGCTCTAAACCGAATAGCAGTCCAGCCACCAGTAGGGACTCCAACTGTGTTTCTCTCCGGAGGATCAACCAAATTATACTTAGCCGGGTCTTTCTTGGGATCAAAATTCCCAATACCCGTTCCAACAACAAAGAAGTTATAGCCATGAAGATGAAAAGGATGAGACTCAACAGTCAAAAGATTAGTATCTTGCAACACAAGCTCAACCGTAGAATTAAATGGAATCTTACTAACTCTCGTGCCTTGAGAGGTGCCAAGATTAGCCGTAAGTGGCGCACCAGTATAATTAAAAGTAATTGGCGGACGATCAGGAAAATCAGTCTTAAAAACCCCTTTAGTATCAAAATAATGAGCTTGAAGAAGGGCAATTTCAGGCATGACAAAGGAAATATTGTTCAAAGAAGCAGTGAGTCTAGTCCCATTAACGCAACCGGCACAAGGATTTCGTCCCAACCCAATAGTGTAAAAGAGTTTTCGATCAACATTTAAGGGAACATTTGCTGGAAACTGAGGAGAATTTAAGCTTCTGAGCTTCTTGATGTAGCTCAATGCAAATTTTGAGTCATTAGAGGGTGGTAGTTGCTGGGGAAGTAATGGGAGGACAGAATTTGGGATGCCTTTGTATTGGAAAATGGCTGTGGCAGTTTTGTTGTCTACGGGGATTGGTATATCTATGAAAGGGCGAGTAGCCATGAAGTATCTGTATGGTGCTTGGTTGGCTTGGACAAGAACGTTTGTTGTTTGGCCTGGTGCAATTAGTAGTGCTTGGGTTGTAAAGGGTTTTGTGTAGACTGCATCAATTTCAACTACTGTCATGCTGTGTCCTGCTATGGCTATGAAAAGCTCGTCGTTGAGTGCAGAATTGATGATTCTCAAGAGGTATGTCTTTCCTGCTTCTACTTCCATTACATAAGTATCTAAAACAATAAGAGAAAATGGAAAGCCAGTTAATAGAAATTGTGTTTGTATACATATACGCTAATTAACTAACTAGTTTTAGTTGATATCTGGTTTACAGCTCATTCTTTTGCCGCCTAACCAACTCTCGTTGGTTACACCTAATTTAATCAATGAGTATATATATAGTATGAGGCGAATTCCCATGTATAGAATCCGATCTCAATCTCTTCCTAAATTAAGGTTTCATTTCAAATAATTAATTGGAGTGTTTACCCATAAGTCCTATTTATAAGTTTTGTTTACCAAAAAGTTCCCTCATCTTTTCACTTTACCCAAAAATCATTTTTAATAAGAAACACATCAGTTTGTTCTTCGACTTTGTAGAAACTGATCATTTTGTAGAAAACTGATGTATAGATCAGTTTTTTGGAAGTGTTTCTAAAATTGATGCATAAATCAGTTTTTTGGACTTTTGGGGAAAGTGAAAAAATGATGAGACTTTTGGGTAAAAAAGAAGTCAAAATGGGACTTTTGGATAATTTTAGGATTTGATTTAAAACAATAATTAATAGAAGAAAAATCAAATACTGTTATTAATATATAAGAAAAGAAAATCAGTTTGTTTTTTATTTTCATTGAAATAACCCAAAATCAAATTTTGAATTCTGAAAGTGATTTTAAACCTTGGAAAAGTTAATCCAAACATGCATATATGATATAATTTTGCTTACGTTTCTCAGAACAAGGAAAGAGTGGTCCTGGCTTTCCATTAATTGTGTGGGCATCTGACATATTTGGTGGCACGCCCGAATCAGTCCCTTCCTTGACAACCTCTTCAACATCGTCATTCCACCATTCTCCTGCACCACAAATAAGCTAAGAATTAATGTAGCAAACTGCAGCAATCTCCATATATGGAGTTCCAAGGGAATTTTGAGTGAGACTCACCTAAGAGAATATTAAATTCCCTGTGTGGCAGTGGGAAAGGCAATGGGGTGCCTTTAGGCATGATAACCAGTGCACCGTAAACTGTCGCCCTTAGCCAAAGAATGTGTGCATGCCACCATAAAGTTCCTCTTTGGCCTGTTACATTGAAGTCATAAGTGTAGCTACTCCCGGTCTGGATTGGACACTGTGTTATATAAGCCGGTCCATCGGCCCAACCGTTGCGATATTGCTTGATTCCATGCCTACATATATGCAATTATGCACCAAAGGATCGAGTAATAAGAATCCTTTTGTCAGAATTTATTACAAAACTTGTGTCATTTAATCCTCTAATCGATCACTGTAAAAATATATTTATTCTCTTACGTACGTACCAATGAATGGACATGTTATATTGTGCATGATTTGTAACATTGACAAGAACTCTGTCTCCTTCTGTAACATAGATAGTAGGCCCTGGGAACATCCCATTTACAGTTATAATGGGTTTTGCATGGCACAACCTGCTCACATTCTTCACTTGAATCTGAGAAAAAACAGCAAAACGAGTGTCTATCATGCATACATCAAACAAGTAAAAACCCAAAGCAGCAGTTAAGCATGCAAATGATAATTAATTCATTAATTTAAACAACTCACATCAAACTGGTAATTCTTTGTGGCACCTTCCACCGGCCTAGAGATGAACCCAAGAAACAAAATAAAGGTTAACCCAGAAAGAAAATTACACCGGCTCGCCATTTTTTCTAGCTTCAGAGATCGATGTAGTGTTTTGTGTGGATGATCCACCGATGAGACATGGATTGAGGTCATGAAGATTTGAGGTCTTTATATATGTTTTGATGTATGCATAGGTAAGAGTAGGCTATCAGTTTGTTAAAGGAGAAAGGATTGGTATCATATTAAATTAGGTAGGCCAGGCACTTGTGAAGGTGTTCTACACTACCAAAGCTTGTAAGCAAAACTCTGATAGTGACTTCATGGCCAATGACTGACTTAGAGGCTGAGAAAGCCCAACTTAAGCTAAGGTAGTAAGATTCAAGAACAAGATTTCAGTATCATCATGTTTTAATTTGCTCTATATATAGAGAGAGAGAGAGAAAGAGAGGATTTGGGCAATTGGTCATGAGAGGGACATAAGGCCAACCTAACCCCAATAACCCAATTGAGCTTTACCGTTAAGGAAAAGGAATAGCTTTAGGATGATGATATTGCTAAGGATTCATTTTAGCATCCAAGGAAAATCTCCTTTTGCCAAAGTGATTTCTGCCCAGTGAAATGCATTACGTGGTGTCTCTGCAGTTATTCATATTGAGATGATGTCATTCTCAAAATGAGCTTCTCTTTGGGGTATGAAATGAATCCTTGGTAACATCAGAATCTATATATATCTGTTTACCATAATTAGTTCAGAAGAGAATGGAGCTTACTTCTAAGATTTTGATGCAATCCTTTGCACGTAAATTCATGGCTATCTATTTGGCTCATATATATGTACGTATATAATATGTATGTACGTATATACTTGTTGATATAACATGCTTCATAGTGAAATTCCCTAGCCTGTAACTCCTGATCAAATTAACAAATTTCAACTGAAAAGAAAAAGGAGAATTATCAGAAGACACAAATTCATGGCTAGCCTCTTTCTTTGTTGCGATGGATCAACCATTTCAAACGTAACCCTCCATATGAAAGCTTGCCTTAGCCCATAATCGAAATAGAGGCTCCTAACTTTGGTTCAAGCTTTTGGCCTAATAGCAAAAAAAGTACAGAGTATTCTCACTTTTAAGAGACTGATTTTGGATTTGATCGAGCACATGAAAAGTTATCGATACATGTACATTTGTTAGTGTTGAGGGCTTGGGGTAAAGACAAATTTAATTTGTTTGCGAAAAGAAGGAAAAAACCTAAAAAGTAAAATTTTAGTCTAATCTTTTCCCCTCATGCATATATAACAAAGCCATCAAAGATAAATTATACCACTTTGGTGGTATAATCTCATTATTAGCATGGCAATGAGGCCATGATTCATTCTCTTGTTTTTATTAATTAAGAAAAATCACTAACTTAGGGGCCCGTTTGGATAAGCTTCTGTTTCCTGTTTTTTTATTTTTAGAAGTAAAAAGATAAAAGTTTTTAGTGCAAAAAAATTAGTAGTTATTTTAAAAAGTTGAGGTAGAAAGAAATTCTTGCTTCTTCAACTTTTAAAAGTAACTACCAAAATTTTGCACTACAGAAAATACAAAAAACTTTTATTTTATTTTTTTTACTTCTAAAAGTAAAAAAACAGGAAGTAATTAAAAGCTCATCCAAACGCGCCCTAGTTAACTCAATACACTTTACTAATACTTAACCCTATCCAAAAAATAAAAGAAGAAAAAGAAAATTACACTTTTTTTTTTTTTGGATAATTAAGAAAATTACACTTTACCTCCGTCATGCTTTGACCCAAAAATACTTTGCATGGCCGGCCTTCACTATTTTTTAAAATACTTTGCATCTTCAAAGTTTCATATTGATAAATAGTCGCATGATAAGTGTATCTCCCTTGATTAACTATTAGAAATTTAAATGATAAATAGTCGCATAATATCTATACCATATGATCGCATGAGAATATGACTAGTTTAGTATTATTAAAGGGGTTCGGTTATTGCAACCCCAATCTCCTCTTTCTATAACCCATATTTTTCAATGCCCAAAATACCCATGAGCAATTTTACTATTAAAGACATAATAATTTTAAAAATGTCAAATAGATTCATGGGGAGTTTCTCTCTACATCCCCGCCCCCCCCAAAAAAAAAAAAATTTAAAACTCTACTTCCACCTCTTCTCATTTTCTTCTTTTCCTACTCATCGATCTTCCCTCTAACCCCTTCTCTATCCTCATTTCATCTAATTTCGTATAAACTAATATTATTGTGGTACTTGGATAAATATTTGGGTGCTTAACATTGTAGGATGTTAAAATTGAGTTCCAAGAGGGTCTGAATAGTAGGAATGTGCGTTTTTGAAGTTTTTTGCAAAGTTTTTTTTTTTTTTCTCAAATTTGCGGTATGTTTAGTCATTCACAAAATCAAATTTATTGAAAATGTTCTGTTTGTTTAGACCAAACATTTTTAATATGTTTGGTGGATAACCACCGAACACTATGAAATTGTTCCTCCATTTCCAACCAAATAATTAATAAAAAAAAAAACATCCTTTTTCAAGAATTTAACATTTTTTTTTATTTTGAACTGTTGAGCTGGAAGTGGATGAACATTTGTTTAAGGTTCGGTGGTTATCCACCAAATATACTCTCTCTATTCGGTGAATGCACCCACTGAACAAATAAACAATGTTTGGTGGATAACCTCTAAACATTGTCTCTCTATTCTTTTACTTCCAGCCGAACAATTCAAATACAAATTCTCTATTTTTGAAGAATTTAACCTTTTTTTTTTTTTTTAACTGTTCACTTGGAAATGGATGAACATTTTCATAATGTTTGATAGTTATCCACCAAACATTATTTCTCTATTCAGTTGGTGCATCCACCGAATATTTTGAAAATGTTTGGTAAATGACCACCAAACAGAGCATAGATGTGAAAAAATAAGTTGTCTTTAAATTAAAAAGGGGTTGGGGCATTTTAAAAAATTTGTAGGATTTAGTTAGTAAATTATGAGATCTACAAAGCATTAGTTGTAAAACAAAGGAGATCGGGTTGCAATAACCGCACCCTTATTAAAAAGAAAAGACCAAGGGCTCGGCCCAGTACTGAAAAAAGTGGTGCAGCTTACATATTAACTCGTGTTAATATATAAGTGCCAGCCCTCCACTGTTGGACCCATGATGGGTCTGAGCATGACAATAGAACGCATACCAATCATAGCCAGCTTTTGACAAATTAATTCGATCTTCTTACACTTTTTGACCACATGGTCCTTTTCTTTCTTTCTTATTCTTCAACAACATGCGACAAAGAGAGATCAATGGTTACAAACAGTCCATATAGTTGAACCAAATAAGATTAGGTGTCTTAATATGTTAACTCTGGGAGATTCTGACCTTTAGATTCCTCGTAGTTTCAGTATAAGATAGAATAATTAGGTGCAATATAAGAACAACCCACAAAGTCAAAAAGACAAAAACAATGTAACACTAATTTAACATTAATCAAAACCACAAACAACAAATAAGAAAACCCTTATTCCAACATCAAATTATATATATATATATATATATATATATATATATATTTTGATATAAGAATAATATTATATATATATAGGGTGTCTATTATAAAAATAGTTTAATAAAAAGTACGCAATATATTCTTTTTTGAAGTTGATTGGTTGATTGATCTATCAATTAGCCATAGTTTAAAATAATATTAAGGGAAATTTTGTTCTTATATAAAGGTAATCGAATACGGACCGGGTTAGGTTTAACATATCACATGCTGCAATGCTAATTTGTAAACAAAACGTTTTTAAAAATGTCATCTTCTATAGCCGTGATTAAATTAAATCATAATAATTAACAAAAAACTAGCTGAATTGAATGATCACCTTCTCCAAGAATAAAGGGGGGAAAAAAAGAAAAACAATATATAGTTAGGAGTTACTCAATTAATGAATAATTGTTAATTAATTTCTTTCTAAATAGTCATTTTACATTCAATTCTTAAACTCGGTTTGCGAAGGGAATGTTGATCGAGGTGCAGAAGAGAGAAAAGTAGAGGTAATGGAAAGAGTGAGAAAGCTCTTGGTATGCAGGGAGCGAAGGAGGAATGGAAGATTGGAGAGAAGGAAAAGTTAAAATTTTGCTATTTTGCCATCCGTCCAAAAACGGGCGGGTAAGGGAAGAGAATGGGGGTAGGGGAGAGAAAAATCAATAATGTTCTTCATTTATTTATTTATTATTATTAATTTTTTCTATTCTAAATAAATAATGGTAAAATAGTAAAGTAGATAATACTAAATACACAAAAAAAAGGACGCCAATTTTTCATCCATCCTTGATTCATCATATCAAACATTCCAAAAAAAAAATCCGATCTCTTTTCCCTATTCCCTCTATTTTCCTTCTTTTCTTTTTTTTTTTTTTGCCACAAAATTACACTTTTTACATGGAAACTACTTTTGTATAGAAGAAATCGTATATATAATTTGACAATCAAAATAGCAAAATTCAATTTATTACAAGAAGCCACTTGATGCAAGTTACATCAGACAACTAATTTATAATTATTCGATCACAAAATACAGAGACTCCACTTTCCATGATCCAATGATCATAAATGTACAGATCATTCGATACAATAGAAGCTCCAAAATGACACACACACGTTTAAGAAAGAAAAAATAAAAACTCATTGAGTATGATGGTTTGGCAATTAATGGTGACGGGGGCATGTCAACTAGTGTTTGCCAGTGGCAGGGAATGGTACCCAACCTTATCCGTGTCGAAGATGACAACCCAAGTTTACAGAGAGAATGAGGAGGCTGTATCGTCGCCATTGTCCCACCTAATACTTTTCACATATAAAATAAAATTTCAATAAAAAAAATAAAAATAATTGACAGGCTAAAATCCAAAACCTGGACAATGGCCTCGGCCTCCACCCCCCACATCGTGACCAAATTAAATTTGCCTTACTTTTCAACAGCGTGCATTCTCATTTCTTTCATTTCATCTTGGTCCCCATCCTAATTGAAAGCCATGTTTTTCTGCTTTTTTAAAGCATGAAAATTAAGCGATTTAGCCAAGACAACTCATATGTATATGCTCTCTCTACTTCTCAGTCCTTCTTTGTTTTTGGTATATATTTGTTAACGGTACTCCATTGGAATTGGAGTTTCGATGTTTGAATTGCACAAAAAGTTGAGAGAATAAATTAAAATTTTATACTTTTTTGTCTAAAGAAAATGTATTTTATATTTTTGCTTAAATTATTCAAAAACTCATATATATATATATATATATATATATATATATATATATATATGGGACAGGTCCCCTTACACCCTATTTTGACACCTATGTTTACGCGTCGGGATCCTCTGCTCTGCTAGCATCATTTGATGCTTGCATATACTAGCCTTTAAATGAGATGGTGACACATCAAATATTAAGAAATCCAACGGTTAGAATTATGTGTAAGCTTAAACGACACCCTAAAGTTGCGTTTTAACATCGGTTCTTACTTAACACTGTTATGATCACTGAATTCACTTTCTTACCCTTAAAAATAAAAAAAAAAATAAAAAAAATTTTCACTATTTTGGCTATATCAATCTTTGATCCGATATTCTTCGATATAGAACAAAGCACTAAAACAAAAAAACTCAAAATCATGTGGAGGGAAATTCACGTTTGAGAGCGATAATTTCACTTTTATCGCATTTACCTTTAAATTTCCATAAGAAATCAAGAGTTCTATTTGAAATAGAATAAAATGAAACACTTAACTGGTGGTCGTTTTGGGAGAAGCTTGCATTTCAGCCTTTAGATCTTCATTAAAATGATGTGGCATCATCTTGTTGAAAGGCTAGTATATGCAAGCATCAAATAATGCTAGTAGAGGATCCCGACGCCTATGTTTACACCTCGTTTTCAAATACCATTGTAGATCGAATATTTGGAGAAACCGACCGTTAGATGTTGGTCATGTATAAAAAAAACCTGAGTGATCGAACGGTTAATTTTTGAAAAATATCATTTTGAATAACTATTTTTTTTTATTAATTAAAAATATAGCAATAATAGGGTGTAAGGGGAACTTAACCCTATATATATAACATTACGATGATAATGGTAATATTGCTCTAGCAGTAGTGGTGGTAATAATAATCGTAGCAATCTTATGATAGTAGTAATGGTACTAGGAGTTAATAATTGCATTACAGTTGTGGCGATCGATGAAAAGAATTAAGACATATATTATTTTTGAAAAATTTAATTTTCATTTTATAATTACAAATTTAAAATCTTAAATTTTAAAATTTCAGAAAATGTTCAGTGGCACAACTTATGATCCTTGAATAACGACTACGTACTATAAGAAGCTAGCAATTAAATTAATATACTACTAAAGGACTTTGGCCAAATATCCAATTTTCTAATTATAAATTAGTTTCACAAAATTATTCATAAATTTTAAAATAATACAAATAACTTTCCTAAATAATAAATCAATTTTGCAAAAGTCGATTTCTTGCATTTAATTTCAAAATTCAACAAATAACTCCCTTAATATAAGAAAATTGAAAAAAAATAACCCATCTCTTAAACTTCACATATTCAAGGAGTTAAAAGAATTATAAATTATAGTTGATGAGAGTTATTTGTTAAATTTTTATAATTCGGAAATTCTTTGACTGTCTAAAAACAAAAAATAAAAAAATAAAAAAAAAATACAACAATTTTGTATCACCCGACACTTTAACCCGAAATTTAAAATAACCCTAACGTGTCATAATTTGAATGGTATTTGAAAAAGAATGAAGTAGTTTGAGGGAGATAACACTCAAAGCAGGATACATCAAGATGTTTTTTAATTTTAGGTTAAAGCTTATATATGGTGCTATAGTATTTTTTTATTTTTTTATTTTAAAAAAAAATCATTAACTATCACGTGAAATAAAAATCAACATAAACTTGAACAACCCTTCAATCAATCTCGAAACAATCGAACCGACTGGGCACACCGATCTCCAAGATATATATATACACTGTATCACGTTAACATCGGCCATGCCACTCACAGAGTCACTGGTTAAATCTCGTAGCAAAAAGCTTTATGAAAGTAAGAGATAAGGTATGCGACTCTGTATGTGGGCTAGGTGCTGCAGCATGTGGTCCACTTGATAAACATGGGAAATAGTAAAATTTTAATTATAAAGAAGAAAAGGCACTGCAATAGTAGCTGCATGCATGGAATGAAGATGAAGAAGGTTTTAGTCGGGAGAGCACATGTGGTTGGCTCCAATTGATCTGACATTGCCATTCCTCCTCCACCACCACCACCAAATTATGGCTGACTTTGACCCTACATATGGCTCTTATATATATATGTACATGGTGTTCCCTTCTCCTCCACATTTTCAAAACACCTTCCCCATAACATCTGGCAATATTGCTAAAAATGTCCCATCAACTCATAAAAAAATATTTTTAATAAAAAAAATATTGGTCTAATAGCATACATGATATCCATAAGAAATCAGACTAAATCAGCATACTTTTAAATGAGAGTTATTAGGCTCGGGCGCATGGAAGTGCATTAATGTCAATTTGTTAATATTAATAGAATTTGAGATAATGGTAAGTTACTGTCATTTGATAATTAAAAAAAAAAAAAAAAAAAAATTGTTTCCAAAGAATATTTTGTTATAAATCTCAATTCGATTGTGTGAATAATCGATAGAGCCTGTCAAATTAATTTGAAAAAATTAAAATTTTCCTTTTTATTGTAGGTGTGATAACAGATAAAATTTGCTAATGTATTTTTTTTTTTTTTGTTTTTTTTTTGTTTTAAGTGGATTGACTGAAAAATCCACATTAGAAAATAGAAAGCATAACATTTTGTAAACCTTTTATAAATAATTTAAGTTTTTAAATAAGGCGCCGTTTGGATTTATTTTCTATAAGTACTTATTTGTTTTTTTTTAAATTTGCAATATGTAATTTCTTAGAAAAATTTTGAAAAAGCAAATAAGTACTTATAAAAAAACAAATCCAAACGGTGCTTAAGTGCGTTATAAGTTGAGTAGTTGGTTGTCCCCATTAAGCAAGTTCAAAAATTAACAATAATTTAATTATTTAAAGTATTAACAAAAATTAACTATAATTTAATTATTTAAAGTTCAAAATGTGAGTTTGAATTTGATTCAATTAATTTTAATTTTAATTTACACGTTAATCCTATATAGCATTAATAATAAAAAGACATTAATTTGGTGAGGGTGAAGTGTGATTCAAAAGTGAGTACCAAAAAAGATGGAAAGCTTTTCTTACTTTTCCCAACAAACATATACTTGAAAAATGATTAATTTGGTGCAATATATAATTAAAGTAAAAGCACACAACATTTGTCATGTCAACTAAAAGAAATAAAATTATACAAACTTCTTTCAACTATATATTAATTTTACATAATTTCCTTAAATATCAAAATTGAAAAAATAACTCCTTAAACTATCTTAAATTTTTAAATTAAATAAACTACCTATCCAACTATAAAAGTTAAAGAATAAATAACTTCATAAATTTAATCTATATGTCTAGGGGATTTGATGTAAACCTTTTTTTTTTTTTTTTTTTTAAAAAAGAAGAAGAATTGGAAAGAATAGTGCAATTGTTGAATTATGCTGCTAATATCCGGGGCCACGGACTACAAGAAGCAAGCTTTATTTCGAAAGTCTAGTTCAAGGTGCAGAATTTAGTCCGGTGCGCACAAACTAACTCGGGATACCTGTCTATCAAAATAAATAAATAAATAAAAACTGTTGAATTATGGATATATATTTAACACATCATATTTCTTCTTAGGGCAACTCCATGAATAATCCTAAGTTTCCAAAATATTACGGCTACGAACCCGATCCAAAACATATTATGAAAATATTTTTTTAGGACATAAATACCCTCCACTCATATAGGTATTTATAATTTGACCGTTGAAATGGTTAAAATTTGGTACGGATAAATTAAAAAAAAAATTGAAGAGTCCACAATTTATCACATAATCCCCAATTTTGGGGATTGGGGATTGTGTATAGATATGGGGATTAAGGACATTGAATGACATGTATGATGTGACATGTTGGAATTTAGGAGACATTGAATGACATGCATGATGTGAAATATTGGAATTGGGGATTATGTATAAATTTGGGGATTAGGGATTGTGTTTAATTTTGGGGATTATGTGTACACATGGGGATACTTTGCAAATATGGGTGTTGGTGATTTTGTAATAAATTGGGTATTCCGTCAACAATTGGGTATTGGTGACTTTGTAAAAAATTGGGGATTGCTTATAAAATTAGGGATTACGTGTTAAATTGGTGATTATGTGTAATAATTATTGTAATTAAAAATTCGGGAGACATTGAATGACCAGTATTAAATGTTGACGTGACATAAAATGGATTGAGAATTCTTAACAATATTGGTAATTATTAGATAAATTGGGGATTGGAGATTCTCTTTATTTTTTGGAATTATACATAAAATTAGAGATCCTGTATAAATTGGTCAAACTTTAATTTTAAGGATAATTTCGTCCAAAAAAACAGTAATAAGTGTATAACCGTAATATATTTTGGATCGCTTCGTAGCAGTAATATTTTGAAAACTTAGGATTATTCATGGAAATTGCCCTTCTTTTTATTTAAAAAGGGACAAATCAGGTGGTGATGTAAATTGCTAAATTGACCTGGGCACATTTAATCAAGATCCAGATGTTCACTTGCTTGCCACGTGTATTACAAATATACTTCCATCCGTACGAGTAATCATACTCAAGATTTACTCATATGAAAATTAGATTATTTTTTAGAGGATTAAAATAAAAAGAGGGTTTCAATCCGTTTCGGGGGAAAGGCATTTTGGACCTGTGGTTGTGAACCTTCCCGTCGACGCGGTGGTGCGGCGGCGGCGGGCGGATCTAGTATTGCACGTTAGCCAAATCGGAGAAAACATGGACGGCATTTCCGAGTTTCGCTGTGTTTCTCTGATTTGATTTCTCACCTCCGATCTGAGATTTCTAAGGTTCGCCGGTGATTCTTGGAGCTTCGCTGATGATCATCGTCCATTGTTTCTGCATTTGATCGGGATTCGTCGGATCGATCGGTCTGTTCTTCTCCCTAATTGAACAGGTTGGTTTGTTCGCGATCCGTTCTTTTTCAATGCATTTTCATCGGATCTTAACACTCCGTTTGCTTCCTTAGAAAACTTAGGAAAGAGAAAGAAGATTAAATCTTGAATCTTTACGTCTTTTGTTGTTTTGGTTAGATAAAAACGGTAAAGCTCACTTTAGTCAGGCTAAATGATTGTATTAGGCTCAGTTGAGTGGCAGTTTTGGGTTTTTTTTTTCTTCCTTGTTTGCTTTGAAAATCATGGAAAATCTAATACTTAAAGTATTGATTTCGTTTCTTTTCTTACATTTTCTCAGGTACCCAATGGAACATAATGTCACTTCGTGAAAATTTAATAGATGTGGAACTATTAATGATCAATTACAAATATTTTTCTGAGCATCATGATCGCTTAAAGTTTTAATTTTCTCCGCCATTAGTTTGTGGTAATTTCCCTAGATTTTGAGCCATCATCTTATTGCTGGCAATTTGTGCGTTCTCTCTTTCTCTCTTTCTTGATAGGGTTATGCAATGATGTGTGCTATGTCTCAAAAATTGATTGAAGAAGTTGAAAAGATTAGAAAAAGGTTTGATTATGAGGTGGGAGATCAGTAGATATCGTATCATCTACAGTGCATCATGATGTGTCTTATCAAGGTCAACCTTTCAATGCTAGGATCTTGCCTGGTTAAGTGGTTTGAATGGGCCTAAAGGTTCTGCTGGCAAATCTACATGCTGTAGATCTCAATTTGTTTTAATGTCGTCTTAACATATTAGGCCTTTGAACTATAATCAAAACATTCAAAATTGAAACGATGCTGTAAAGGCATTGAATGAAAGAGTGAGGTCCAATAAATATTGTGCCAAAAGATTATGTCATCCTTTAACATATTTATTTAGACCTAAAGATCCCCTTTTATCTATGTCTGCAGTTGAGCATTGAAGGAAAGGATTGAGATGTCCTATATTGAGATGTCCCTTAAAAGCATTGTTCGTGAGCTGATGGAGATGAAAGATGGAATTGGAAACATATCAAGGCGAGGTGCAGAAAGTAAGCATTGGCGCAGCCGAACGCGGTCACATATAGCCCCTGATCAAGCCACCCCTGCTGAATCAGTTCAACAGGGCCAGTGGGCAAATCTACCGCCTGAGTTACTACTGGATATAGTCCGTAGGGTAGAAGCAAGTGAGACCTCATGGCCTGCTCGGACTGTTGTTGTTTTTTGTGCGTCGGTTTGTCGGTCATGGAGGGAGATTACAAAGGAGATTGTTAAGACTCCAGAGGAATGTGGAATGCTCACATTCCCTATTTCATTGAAGCAGGTAGTTTTTTTATTTTTTATTTTATTTTATTTTTATTTTATTCTAAGTACTTTTATGTTAACTCCATTATGCTTTCCATTTGAATTTTTTAAATAGCCGGGCCCACGCGATTCTCCTATACAGTGCTTTATTAGAAGGGATAGAGCAACTTCTACATATCTTCTGTACTTTGGTCTGATCCCTTGTAAGTAGTTCTTTTCTCTAATCCTTGTGTGTTTATTTACTTGATGTTTTAATCTTTACTTGTAATGTGTATATGAAGATCCACAGAAAATCTAAAACATATACACGTTAACATTGCTGCTGAAGAAGTTCACCTGCTAGCAAGGGTCTTCATGTTTGGATCCTTTGTGATTCCAATATAATTGTAATTTTATTCTATGGGTGAATGATTTCCCCCTCCCATTGTTCTATTTGTTGTTGTCTTCGACAATGTGCAAGTTCTTGATTATTTGTAGTAAAAACCTTGTTATCTTAATGGCTACATGCTTGTGGTTGGTTATGTTGCTCTCTGTTGTATTGTTCTAGTCTAAAATTACGAGCATGTTCAGAATATTATTGCCCTGTTTGCATTAACTTTTTTATAAATTACTTTTGGAGACCTATCTCTTCAAATATCTCTTTGGAGTTATGTTCAAACCATGTCTTCACAAATCAAAATTTTCATACTAGAAGTAATTGTGGAAAAAGTTGGGACCCCCTAGCTTTTGCCACAATTACTTTTAGTATGAAAATATTACTATCTATTCATCACTCCTCAAGTCGTTTAGAAGTGATTATCACCCCATCTCTTAAATCAAGTGGAGGTTTGAGCTCCAAAAGTAATTTTAAGAAAAGCTAATGCAAACGGAACCTATATTGGATGCATTGATGGGATAGAAATTCATTAGCTGTTGTCACTAATGATTTTATTGAATTGACAGCTGAGGACGAGAGTGATAAATTGTTGCTTGCGGCCAGAAAGATCAGAAGGGCAACAGGCACGGACTTTGTGATATCTTTGGTATCAGATGATTTCTCTCGAGCTGGCAATACATATGTTGGAAAATTGAGGTGAGTCTTGGCCAGTTCACATGATACTTATCTTTATGCAGTCACTTTTTCGTGAACCCAACAACTCAAGACTTAATTTCTTCCAGGTCTAACTTTCTGGGTACCAAGTTCACCATATATGACAGCCAACCTCCGCATGATGCAATAGTTCAACCGAATAGTCGATCCAATCGAAGATTTCATTCTAAGCAGGTTTCTCCAAGAGTACCTGCATGTAACTACAGTGTAGCTACCGTCTCCTATGAGCTCAATGTCCTCCGCACCAGGGGGCCTAGGAGAATGCATTGTGTCATGGACTCCATTCCTGTTTTTTCAATTCAGGAAGGAGGCACTGCCCCAACCCCAACATCGTTTCCACACTCCATTGACGAGCAGTTTTCTCCCTCACCGGCTTTGAAAGGAAAGGATCCAGTCACAGATTTTAACTCTACAAGCCTCATGGAGCCACCAGTATCAGTAAAGGGTTCAGGAGAGCCATTGGTTCTAAAGAACAAGGCTCCTAGATGGCACGAACAGTTGCAGTGCTGGTGCCTAAATTTCAAAGGGCGTGTCACAGTGGCTTCTGTTAAGAATTTCCAGCTTGTGGCAGCTGTTGAGCCATCTCACAATGTTTCGGCTGCAGAGCAAGAGAAGGTAATTTTACAGTTTGGAAAGATTGGAAAAGACATATTCACCATGGATTATCGCTACCCGCTTTCTGCTTTCCAAGCCTTTGCACTCTGCTTGAGCAGCTTTGACACTAAACCAGCATGCGAATGATGTCCACGTTGGTTGGAGATTATCATGATCATTGTTAGCAAAATTGCTTCTATAAGCACTGAAGTATATAAACATTGTTCATGGAAGCTCAGCACGCATGGCCATTAACCATAATTGAAAATCCTAGCTGTGTAGTCAGTTGTTTATCTCATAGCAGTTGGGATCACAAAATGTGGCTCATAATTTGCAAATATGTTTATTTTCTGGGTGGAAGTTTTCTGCTTTATTTCCTGCTGCTTGTTTTGTCCTTTTGACCTTATCAATATTTAAGTTAAAAAAATTGACAAAATAATTAATAACCATTTATTCGCACAGCAGTTCATTTTGAAACTTGAATAGTCTCTTTGATTGGAGTTTATACTCTATATGCCTGTTGGAACTCCTTTTTTATGGCTGCTGTTCTATTATCACCAGTTGCTTTTCCTTGTTTGGTTTTCTTTTCTAGATATAGCTTTGCCCCTTGCTTCCTTTAAAGCCTTTGACAGCCTCTTGTCATTTTTTGGCAAGAAATGCTTGCCTGGCCAGTTGATTAGAGACTGAGGATGCTTTACCTTATGCTTTACTGCTTTCCCTTTACTTTTCTTTGCTCTTTCCAAAATCAAAAGAGCCTAAAGGTGCAAATTAGAAATTGTATTGGTTTAGATGTGGTTTTTGCCTGAGATGTGTCATGATTGAGAGTCGAGAGGCAGAAAATGTTGATAGTGGGGTGGCTTTCAAGTCAAGAGGTGGAACTCTGATGAAGGTCTTCTGAAAGAATTAAGAGCTAAGATTCAAATTGTTTTGGTTATGGTTCAACAGAGAACCCAATTTTCCATTTTGTCAGCCACAGGGCATCCAATGACAGATGATTATGTGGTCAGATGGATCGTGGTTGACGACCCCTACTAGCACATAAGGGCAATTACAGAATTTAATCCAACACTACTACTGGAAAATACAATTATAAAATATGCACTATAAAGATATCTCTTGCGTCAGGCCTCTGTTTGGATCTTGAAAAGGTTGGGAGAAATACAGTAATGAAAAGGTGAAAAAAGAATTCATTTCTAATTAATTGTTACCATTTTATTTCCCTTTCCCTTGATCTTTCCAAGATCCAAACGAAGGACAACTTAAGTTTAGGTGTAAAAGCTTTAATCATTGCACACGCACTTGATTCCTGGTGATACGGCTTTTACCACTCTCTCCTCTGTCTACCCAGACAACTTACAAATGACCTGATTGGATCAAGTACATAAACTAGGATCACCGAAAGACATACTGTTTAGTATTTAGTATTGCATGATAAATACGGTCCACTGTTCAACGTAGAGAAAAAACAACTTATGGTAATGCAGAGCAACAACACAAATATTTGTAATATATATATATTGCTAGATATGATAAATGTCATAAGAAATTCAGAAACAAGACAATTTAATGGGAACAGTTCACGTTTCAAGCCATTTTATATCAATGGGCCCGCAAAACCAAGGTAAATAATCTTTCGCTAACAAGATGAATAATCTTTCGCTAACAAGAATCTGCTCAAATTTTTCAGATGATATAATTACACTCAGCTTCATGCTTTTGCTTCTCTCTTGTTTCAGCATTAAGGTTCCATGTTTCTCATCTCACAGAAGAATAAGTAATGAACTCCCTTGAAGTGAACTGAAATGGTTGATGCGGAATAGGGTTTCTGTAACAGAGCAACAATATATGGTTTGTTAGAGACTTTGTGATCAGTGACTGATGAGTGACAAGATAGAAGGATTCAGACGTACGGTCGAGGCCCGTAAATTTTGATTTGGCGCACATGGGTATCCCTTCCGTTAAGGTGATTTGACAACACAGCAATTTGCAACATAAAAGTGTTGACAAAAGTTTCCCTGCCAAATATGTTAGTACAGATTTAGTTAAGAAGAAAACCAACTTAGGCTGACAAATAAATTCGCATGAAATCGAAAAATCAATAATCTCAACTTTAGGCAATGGGTAATGGGTTTTCTCAAGCCAAATGCCATTTCTTCAGCATTTAAGAAACAAGGGATCTAACTATCTAAGCAATCTCGTGGTTCATTCACATACTCATCAAGATTCCCTTAGAAACTTTCTAACAATAAAGCTACAAGCACTGCCTTCAAAGTTCTTGAAAGTGTAGGGGAAAAAAATCCCCTAAGAACAAGACAAGAATTTCCCTTATAGTTTTGCATCTTTTAGTTCTATTCCATCTCATTAATTTGTCTAGAATGCTTCTGCCATGCCCGCATTCAAAGTATGGAACTCGGAATCTCATCTTCTTTCAGATATTATAAGAAACTTAAGGGAATAAGGGATGTAATCACATAACAAACAATATTTTAATAGGAATATGTCTAAAGATTCAGATGAGATGATGAATCTCTCTTCAATGAAATTTAGACCTAAAATTAAAAATATATAATTGTATCCAAAACTTGGATGCTATTTAGAATAACTAACTTGAAAGCTATATAGCATAGAATGCAAGAACAAGTGACAAAAACTAATGTACCACAATGTTTATGTTTTGAATTGCACCAATTTCTCAATGTTGGGGAATTCATTGCTATATTGGCTACATTAGTAGGCTTTCTTTTCAAGTTCTCTTGATTCTTTACCACCATGTAGGCAAATCGTAGAAACATTTAAAATTTAATGTTGCAGAAATATTCCTCTAATACTTGACATCTAGAGGTAGTAACTACATACTTTTTTTTTATTAGTTCCAGCTCTGAACTCATGTGAAGAAAGGAGGAAAATTGACCCTTTCATTATTGACTTCGTATGTTGATATATTGATAAAAGGAAGGAAAACTAGATAAAAGCTAGTCAACTGGATTTAAAATTTTTTAAAACGGCCTGCAAGTGTTTCAGCATAAGCTCTTTTAAGTTTGTAAGCCTATTAGTTTGTCTAGAACCAAATACAAACGTAAAAGCAATGATACGAGAAGGCAAGAGAATCAAATCCATTTCTTACAAGTAAATTCATGAAACTACAAATACAACAATAGAATAGGAATGTCGATTTATGAGTAGCCATAAAAGAAAAGTATAATTCCATTTGCTTACCGAGGATCATTTCCAGATAAAGATAAATAAACCCAACCAGTTGGCTTCACAAGCTCCACAGTTTTTATCTCCTAAAATCATTTACAGGGGAAACGTATTGAATTTCAACTACAGTAATTTAACAAAAATTGAAAATTCAAAACACTCCCAAAATGTTTCTTAAGCTATCCAGATATAAATGTACTACTAATGAGAAGATAATTATTACACAGGATTGGGAAGTAAATTTACCTTCAAGTTATGGAAGCCATCACCAGCACGAATAGAGATCTTACTAGGCGTATAACTCTCGTCGAGCTTGAAATCCACATAGATTACAACTAGCTGAAAACAACAAAACCCTAACATAATTTTAAACCCACAATAGCATATATGTGCGCGCGCGCGAGATAAAGGGTCTATATTAAAAACCACATTCATACTTGCAACTTCACTTTCTTCTGAAATTGAACATTCACCAGATGAGGCTGCGCACCATCTGACCTAATACCCAACAAAAAGAAAAGAGTTTCAGAGAGAGAAAGTTTGTTAGAGAGAGTGTACGCGTATGCGTGCGCTTACTGCCAATAGGTGTCGAGATTGTCATCACGAAGAGAAAGGACGCCATTTCCAGGCTTGCAAGAGCTGACGCTCCAAGCAGCTTTCTTTCCCATCTCACGAAGGTCGTCGTCTACAACCAGGTGTTGATTACCTCCAATTAGCTTTCCTTCTTCTTCACCTTCTGATGACTCTGTCGCCATTCCAAATTGCGTCCAGTATGTGGCCCCCTTTTCTTACAGGTACTCTGAAAATCCGTTAGCATGCTTGGGAAGTCAACTACAAATCATGAATGGGATACCAGCACATGTAATCCAGAATACACACTCTCACACACAGACAAATGAATCCCAAATGAGATACATTGGGTTAAGTTTTCCTCATAAGATTTTACTGAGGTTTTTCATCAAACTGCTTGCCTGCATTATCAATGCAAGCTCATCTTTCAAGTGAAGTTAAAACTATAAAAACAGATCAATACTGAATAGAGCTTCGATTCAATCTTCAACAGGAAAAGGGCAAAAGAAAAAAAAAATCAACAAATTCAACTAACCCCACCTCACCCAAAAAAAAAACCAAACAAACCAACCAACAAATTCGACTAACCTTCAACTTTGGGATCAAACTCAATGCTGAGAATTCAAAATCAAGTTCAGAAGTGGCCTTTGTTCTCAAAAAAATCTGCAAAAATAGGTTGGGTGAGGGTGGGTTTTGAAAGCAAAACACATGGGGAGGAAGAGAGAATGTGAGGGAGAAATGGTTTACCAACGTTTCGTCAACTGAGGGAAGATGGTGGCGGGCGTCGACATCTGTCTATAATAACGCTTTTGTTTTTTTAAATATCCTCCGGTTTTGGATTCTGAAATCCGCCCCGCATATTTACCCGAAAACCATTGCTGGAGAGCATTCCCTCTGTCTCAAGTATTTGAATAACACATTGAGGTCGTCTCCATTCCTCAATGATGGATTCAAAAGAACGTATAAATTATTTTAAACTAAATACAAAAATGCATTGGTTTTAAAATTTGATCCAAACTTAGATCTAATTTTGAATGATCCATATTTCTTAAAGACATGTAAAAGCATATGAAAACTTGTACTTTGATTTAAAGAACAGAGAAATAGAGAGATGAACAGAAAAATGAATACTGTATCATTAGAGCATCTAACTGTAAATAACTATAGATTTCATTGTAGTATATATATCCAAAAAAGTCACAGTGATCTAACAGTCCATTTCTAAAAAAACAGTAAAAGTTAAAAAACTTATTTGGTGATGTGTTGCTTTTTAAGACTTAAGAGCACATGATGAATAGTAAAAGTTATTTTGATTAGTCAAATCTATTTTACGGTATGCTATAAAAATAGTAAAACATTTAGTTAGAGTTACTTCGACAATACAAACTATTTTTTAGTGCTCTCTACTCTCTCTCTCTCCCTCCCTCCCTGCATAGTGCACAAGTCTTAGTGCACTTTTGTGTGAGTTGGATAAAAATAACTAAGGCATCGTTTGGATTTGCTTTTGATAAATATTTTTAATATGAAAAAAAAGTTTTTTTTTTTTTTTTTTGCTTTTTATTTTAATATATAAAGTGCAAATCCAAACAGTGGCTATACTTTTTGCTTACTTTTTTTTAGAAAAAAGAAAAAGCAAAGTATGTTTGGTATAACTTTTGATTTTTGCTCTTAACCTACTAGAAAGTCAAAATTTGAAAACAAAATTATACTTGATAAGTCACATATTTTGTTATTATAAGTCAATCTATATATATATATATATATATACTTACAAGTGGACATTTTATAAGAGCAAAATAAAATATGCACTATCCAAAATAAAACCATACATTGCAATATTCATCCAAAACAAAGTCTTAATATGCACCATCTATCCAAACTAACAAAATATTCATATCAACTAATATAGAAAAATAGCAAAAAGTAGCACGCTACACCAATCTAGCTAACCATGCTAATTGGCGCTCACTTGGCATTGAAATGAAACTAACCTTCCATTTTATATTATGGAACTTCTCAATTGCTTTCAAATATGTGGGTGCAGCTAAGCCATCAATGCTATCGAGAACCTCAATGTATTTTGGATCGAATATGATCCCACAGCCACACTCGGATTTGCACCAACATAATTTTGCAATGTTGTAGTCCTTGTGTGGGATGCTTCAACCAGAAGTTTGATGGATTCTGACAAAGGAAAATGATTATGAGGTGCCAAAAACCATGGTATTAGTCTCCTCATGTGAACTCCTAATGCACCCATTATATCAAAATAAGTGTCAAACGCTTCTTTTTTTCTTTCCTCATCCCAAAAGGAGATAATTTAGGTCAAAGAGGCTTACAATAGCCACTAAACGCAACACCCGATACTCATTCAGGGAAAAAATACATATCACCCACACCCCCAAAACCCCAACTTCTACTATTAGAGCAAAACCAAACACCATCAAATACAAGACCAAAACAATGTAAAAATATCAAAATTAAGAACTATTTTTTTTTAGTTTATAATTACATTATTCAGCAATGCAAGTAGTAATTACATTTTTTTTTCCTCGAAGTTCTTGTTTTTAATATGTTGCTACTGCAAATTTTATTTTATTTTTTGTTTTGTGGTTAATTCTTTTTTTTGCTTTAAGCCATGCAAATACAAGGTAAAACAATAAATAGGCAAACCATCCATGAAAAATATGGATAAAATGTTCCCAAAAATATATAAAATGAAATTTCTTCTTGTAGCAGCAGAGGAGATACAAGTCTTACATTTTTACAAGATGTGATTTGAGCAAAGACTACTATGCAGGTATGAGAATCATTCAGAGAATTAACACACTTCCTATTGAAGACTTGAGGTTTGAGGATGTCCCCAACCTGTTGCTTTGGAGATATTTTCAGGAGCACTACAATTGTCAGCTTTTGAGACCTTCTCTATTCTATTGAATTTTGATGTAATATCACTCTTCTATAAGTTTTATGTGGAGAAGATATAAAATAGGTATCTCAGTCTATGATTATAGTTTAGAACAGTAAATTAATTTGTGACAGAAGCTGCCATTTGTGTGCTTGTCATGGTTCAGAGTTCAGTCTCTCAGGAAAAACAGAGAAGAATAGAGAAGAACAGAGAACCGTATTAATGCATTGGAAACACTGCACAAGCAAAGATGAGCAATCAAGCAAATGGAAAACAAGACAACCAGTCAACCATCCAAAAAAATAAAAATAACAAGAGTCGAAAAGGGAAAACAAGTATAGATGGAATGACGATAGTGCATATTGGTCACAGGGAAAACTAGTACAGATGGAAAGACAGTATGCTTCATCTACTCTAGCTGTGTAATCACCACTGAGTCTTCCAACCCCTCCTGCACCTCATACCACACGAGCAAACCGCTACTCTACTACCATCACCACACCATCACTGCCATTACTGCACACCTCCACCACCACACAACACCACCACCATCATGCCATCATCTCCATCATTATACCCTAACACATCACCACCACCATGACTCCCTACTTTCCTGCCATTCCCTTCAGCTCTTATCAACAACAGCCACAGCGATGATGCTTGAAGTACGTGATGTTTCTCAAACCAATGAAATAACAGCAGTAAGAAATTTAAATAATATCTATTAATTCAATGCAAAGGGCATAAAATATATTGACAGTAAAATCAGAGTAACTGCTCCAAAAAGCAGTACATGCTGAAAAAGAGAACTAACCAATTGCAGACAGTTACTGCAAAGAAGACCCTGATTAATTCATAATTCGAGTAGATCCAATAACAAATAAAAGAATCACATCCACTGTGTTTAATACAATTTCCATAACTATGTCATCCTCTCCTACAAAATTATCCGCAGAGCAACTTCTTACTAAAGCTTTTCTGTGCCATACATTTGCCAAAAATAACTAAAAAATAAAATAAAATAAAGTCCTGTACAATAACTAAACAATTAGGGAAGTTTAGTTCAACTTTAAAGTAAGTTATTTTTTCGATGACCCAATAACTAAACAATTAGGGAAGGTTTTTGAGGATTTTTCACTAAATTTGAAGATAGCTAATTGTTGGGATGCTCTAATAAACACCAAGACCAATAGTTCTATACCATAGACTCGATGTACTCTCTCTTAGAATTATTTTTTCATGAATATTTTTATAAGAAAGCCTAAGGCATTACAGGGAGAGTCCGCCGCGAGTAAAGCAACTGTCCACTCTTCATTAATTAATACGCAAAAACTGAGTTGAGTTGATAGTCTGATACTTAAAAAAATAATAATACTCCTTAATAAATAGAAAAATAATAAGTAGAATTTGAAATTGTGAGCACCACGAACCAATGTTTTAAAATCCAGACCGTTCATCGAATTGGAAAAGTTACCGGGTTAAGGGTCAACCGGATTGAACCTTAACGTCATAAATATATTATTATTTATTTATTTATTAGAATAAAAGCTGTAAATGATTTAAAATATAATTTTTTTTTTAAATGTTTGTACAATCAATTCATATATTTGAATTTATGTGCAGTCATCAAAATTGAAAATATTTATTATATATATTTTTTAAAATGCAAGATAAGAATATTGTATTATTAAATTAGGTGCTT
>JAESVK010000430.1:646691-681520 GCA_017140935.1 Hamamelis virginiana | reverse complement strand
TTTTTTTTTTTTTTTTTTTTTGCTATTTGGGATTTTTTTAGATTAATTTGCCTTTTTAGCCTTCTTGTCTTTAAGAGATTTTAAAAAGATTGGGGCTATTTTAGTCATTTTAGCACCTTATAAAAAAAAACTGAGTTGACCGATTCATTTAACCGGGTTGACCGGTTCAACCGTCAGGTTGACTGGGTTTTGGAATAGAGAGCAGTTTTTGAATTGAATAGATTTTTGTGGGTTAAACCAACCGAAGAGGGAACCGGTTTCCGGTTCAACCAATTGAATCGGCCGGGCCGATCTGGGTTTGATAATATTGCCACGAACAGTTCTATCCCACGGGCTTGAGCCGTTTACTTTTGCGGTAGGAAAGCAAGAGGCACCATCAAAAGTTGGTGGGTCTGGCCCACGGTTTTAACTTTGGTAGTCCATGGGCCCATTCTGGTTCTTGTGTTCAGTTATGTGAGGCCTGAAAATGAGGTAGGGTTGGTTTAGGTTCAATTATTACTATATCAAGTTTAAAATGTTAATATATTTGCACCAAAATTCCTCATTTTCTCTATGAAACAAACAAAATATGAATGAAGAATGCCATACGTCATTACGTCACATAAAATTATATGACTGACAGACATGAATTATCACATTAATTTACTTTAATATTAAAAATTTTGTCTATTATTGCCACGGTTGATGTCATTTAATTTATATTCAAAATGTGATATGAATAAACTAAATAAGGAGGTTGGAAACCAAAGCCACGGATCAACACAAACACAGAGATTGGGAAGATGGGTTTAGAAAACAACAATTCTATATCATCCGATACTTTAACCCGAAATTAAAAACCACCCCGACGTATCGTGGTTTGAGTGGTGTATTGAAAAGATGAAAGTAATTTAGAGAACAGACATCACCACTCAAAGTATGACACATTAGGGTGGTTTTTAATTTCGAATTAAAGTTTCTGGTGCTATACTATTTTTGGGTAGGAAAAGTACCTAATAAAAACAGCTTAAAGCCGCATATCTATACTATCTATAAAGCCAGAAGGCTCTCCTCGTCTGGTCACTTTCTTTTCCTAAAAATACCCTTATAACAAATACAAGTTACTCATTAAATTAAGACCATTATGGTAAATTACAACACAATTAATCCACCTCCCGCAATTTTAGGAATTTGAATATGAGTAGTTCTCCATCGGTTATCCTATTTTCAAATATCTATCTTCATCTCTTCCAAACCAACCTCCACACCATTGCTCATCTCCTTACAAACACTTCATCACTTAGCATTGTTTATTTCTCATCAAATGAAAAACGTCTGGAAAGGTAAGAAATTATATTTATTTTCTGGACTATTTTCAAACATCCCTTTGATTTTATTTTTGCCAATAAATTAATGTGTAAAGTTGGGAAACATTAAACATCATAATTGGTATTTTCATGCATCAACTGGAGATCACATACCATACCAAGAAATCTTATTTTGTCTCGAATCTAGACAATCGTCACAGCAAAGGATTTTGCATCACAGAATTTGGGAGATAATCGGATTAATTATGTTTCGTAGACCTTCAAGAACTTTCAAGGCTAGAACTGTTCAAAACTAACTGCTCCACTTTTATGATCAACATCCAAAACAGTGAACTCACTTGGTATGACTTTAATTTTTGTTTATTATGACTTTGATAATCGTGAACCTATTTTTTTACTTTGATTTTTTGTGTCTTATGTATAAAATTTTCAAATAACAATGTTATTTTACTGCTATTAAGATGGTGCAGAGATTTTAGTTTTACATCCACTCCTTGATATATGCAAACCCAAATATGGAATCCTATTTTGGTGTTACAAATAGATATATAGATATACTTTTTAAGACTTAATATTCAATTGTTATTTGGTTACTTGAAGAGGTAGTAATTTAACTAACCAAATATTCTATTATTATTCGATTAATTGAACAGATACAATTTAATTAATCCAATTACTTCAAATATTTTTAATTATAAATATATTAAACAAACAGAATTTTGAGTCATAAGTGGGATCTTTCTGTTTTTTCATGCCACACTTCCACCGAAACTCGAGTCTGAAAAGGATGTGAATAGTTAGTATTTGTAAGCAATTGAAATTTGATTGTGCATATAAGACAGAATAGTAGGATTTTTTTTTTTTTGGTCACTAATTGTCCATTTATTTAAAATTAATTTGGTTTTATTATATAATTTTCACATTATTTATTTTAATAATACATTTTTCGCACAATCTTTGGATCCATTAGAAAACAATATATGTTATGTATAAATTATCAAATTAGCATATGCTTCTAAAAGCTTATGTAAGCATGAAGCCAATAGATAATTGTGGGATATATATTTTGAAAAATTGACCATTTAATTAGATATTATACCTATCCACGCAATGTCTGCCAAAAATCACAGAGATCCAACGGTCAGTTTCTCTCAGTGACATTTAACTTACATAAAAAAATTATATATATATATATATATATATATAGTGTATTAGTGTATATATATATATTTTTTTAAAAGGATAGGATAATTGTAACTTCTAGGGAGATGGACATATCCTATTCTGTATTTCATAAATGTAAATTCATAAATAAATAAAAGATAAATATAATTGGTAGAGTAGGTGATGGGCAAGTTTGAAGTCCTAAAAATTAGGAGAGTGAGGTTGAATTTAGAAAAAAAAAAATACAAATATAAATGATGGAGTAAATCTTTCATTTATTATGTTAATAAATTTGCAAACAAATTTTGACTTTGTAATTGTCCAAACACAAACATTATCAATCCCAAATTTTAAATAGAAAAAAAAATTTCATCAAAATCTCCTACTACCAAATATCGAGTTACAAACCTATGGAAGTTGCACACGCATCGCGTGTGCGCGGAAGCTAGAATAGTAATAGAATTGATATAAAACCATTAGAATTTAGAATCATTCTAGAGTCATAACTTACTAGGATCAAGATCGAGTTTGATTGTACGATACAGAACCTTGGATTCTCAATGAACATCTTTCACATAAAATGCATGCACATGATTTTCTCAAATGCATCTACAAAGTTTACATAAAAATTATAGGAGTTTCTAAAAAATTTCCTAAAAAATTTCCCAAAGTTTATCCAAAATTTCCATAAACTTTTCCATTAAATTTTCCAAAAGTTCAAAACTTAAGAGACAATTTTTACAAAAACATGTTTCCCAACTTTAATAAATTAAGTTTCCAAGCAACTATAAACAAGGGCAGAACCAAAGCAAAGGGAAGGGCGGCCGTGGCCCCCCGGCTTTTGAAATTCTTCAATACACTACATATATTATTTTATATATTAGGACTTCTATTATAAGGTGCACCTTATACAATTTTGCATAAGGTGATTTCTATAGGACCAAAATGCAGATCATATTTTGAAAAATTAACCGTTAGATTAGATGAAATGTTAAGGCTGTGAGATAGTGGGGGTGGTGGATGGGTCCCGCTCATATGAATTTAATTTTTTTAAAAAAAACTGCATAATAATTAAAAAGATTAATGAAAAAAATTAAAATTATAAATCTCGAATGAATGTTATTAGTGAGTTAGAGATATAATTATAATAAAATTTGATAAAAAATTAAAAGCATATGTTAATATTTCAAAATTTTCATACTAAGAGTTATTGTGACAAAAATTATAAATATCAAATGTAAAAAATCCAAAAGGAGGTTACATCAGCACTAGGTCAATTATTGTTAGTTTAATTATTGTTTTAATTGCAACCATTCAATAGCTTATATGTTAGTTTGATAATTTATGTCCAACTAATTTTTTCAATATACCAATTATTATGTTATCCTGATTGAAAACATAAATTTATGTTATGTGGTTGAGAAGAACTAGTTAGCAAATTAACCCAAAAATAAAAATAAAAATAAAAAAAATACACTGCAGATGCTTTATTGTTAGGTCACATTAAATTTTTGTTGTGAAGATTTGAGAATCACTGACATAACTTATATGTTGGTTTTTTATTTGAACCCATGTATCCTAATTTTCTTGCGAACAAAAAATATCTTTATGGTTGAATTACATCCCAAGATAAGCATCACAACTTATTATGATACATAAAAAAAATTAATTTTATGTTCAACTCTAATGCATTGAAATAATTTATAATTTTTTAGAGTTGAATCACCATTAATTTGCCAATTTATTTACATAATTTAATTAATCTTTCATTTAAAAAAAAATTCAAACAATTTTTGAATTAGTTATATTTCGAACATATATTTGTTCACAGTACCTTTCACAATCCTTTAATTAGAAAATATAAAAATATAAAAATCTCGTGAAATGATATCACGCGTTAGGTACAAATAGAAGTTGCGCACGCGATGCGTGCGCGCGGTGTCTGGTAACATTAAAAAGTAAAAACTGTACAGGCATTACTCCATTGTCTTATTGAATGGCTGCTCTGTTCTACCATTATCTGATTATCTCTATCCAACACACTGCCACTTTTTTCTTTTAAATTTTTATCACCCCCACCTTCCCTTTTCATCCACCTCACCCCCACCTTCCTTGTCCCCACACCATTCTAAAGTTCCCAACCATAATTCCTCAATTCCCTTCTCCATCCCTTTCTGCCTTTATGCTGTGGTCCTCTCTCTCTCTCTCTCTCTCTCTCTCCATATTCACAAACATGACATATCTCTAGGCATCATACAGTGCTAAGATAGAAAATTTGATGCTTAGTACATAATGGATGAGAGTATTATCACATTGCAACTGTACTACAGAAAAATCTGTTTTGAGAAATTACAAGAATCGTTAATTTTTTTTGACATAAAATCCTCTGATATAATGGGTGATGCATCTCCAAAAATATGTCTCCATCTTGATGTTGTCAGCAGAAATCAGGAGGGTAATTCCCTGCAAAAACTAGTTCACCAGTCCTTCACATTAAATTCTTATGCACAGTTCAATCAAAAAGAGCACTCTGTAAAAAAGGAAAAAGAAAGAGAAAGGAAAAGGAAAAGAAAAAGAAAAAGAAAGAAAAGATGAATGTTAGTGCTACCTGTGAATAAAGGAAATGCAAAAGCAGCTGATCTTCTTTTAATGGAACTCCACATTGTAAAGGGTTTGTAAATCAGTGTCCAAAGTTGAAAAGGGTTGAACTTGCTGCAATTTCCATGGCGATATATACATAAGATATAAATAACAGAAAGTGAAAAAGCAGAGAGGGTACTAAAAATGAAAGAAACCATTGATTATAGAAGTGGAATTACAGGGAAGCAAGAGGAGTGGAGATATGTTTCAGGGATTGGTACAGAAGAAGAGCTTGTGGTTCTTTGAGTTGCTTGAGGGGGATTTATCTGCAGATTTAGCCCACAACTTGTGGCTCCTTGTTGCATAGGACTAAACTGAAGACAAGCCAAATTGGGGGCCATTTCTGATGAGGATGCAATGGCTGTTGGAAAACTGGCGACGTGAGCAGGAAACTTCATTGCATAATTGTTTAAACACAAGTCAGTTATAGAAGAAATCGCTGTCATATATAGATATCTATTTGCCCATTTTAATTAACCCTGATCACCCTTCTTTTGGTTGCTGACAGAATTGATGTTGAATAGAGAAAATCTAGATAACGTTACAAAAAAGTAAAAATAAATTAAGTTCAACAGTTCAATTTCTTTTCTGTTCATACATTTTCTCAGCAACCAAATAGTGTGAATAGCAAATTGACAATCCTGAAAATGGTAAAGAGAGGACTCAAAATGCTGTGTCCTTTTACCTCTTTGGCAAAGAAGTTGTCAATGTTGAATTCGAGCCGCGGATTTATAGCAGCAAGTTTCATGGACAGGAACTGTATGTAAAGATCAATAAACCGAATTTAAGAAAATGATCAAAAACAAAATTGGCAAGACTAATAAGGATGGCATTCGATATAACCTCGACTTGTCTTTGAAGAGATTGAACATAATTGATGATTTCATCGAGCATTCCAGCCTTGCCAGTGATTTTGTTGCACCCAGGGACCAAATCTTGAAGACTCTTCATCTTCTTACCGATTTTCTCTCTCCTGGCCTGTAAACCAGAGACAAATACAATCATAATTACTCAAGAGACACAGAGAAAAAAAAAAAGATCGAGTCCCTTAATGGATATTGATTCCAAGAAAAAGTAATAATTCTCTAATGTAACCAACTCTTTCTGCTAAGCTGTGGCTATCAGTGGCTTGGCCACGACGTGCCCGCACATGAATGTAATCTGGCTTCTGAACCTCAGAAGCCTTTGAATTCTCCTTAGAAGTATCTGCTGATGAAGTTTCTCTACTGCTTTTCTCTGTGCCTTTGGATTGTACTTCTTCTGCATCAGCTTTGATCCTTTTGTCTTTACATTCCTCTGCTTCACCAAACTAGACACCAAGAAAGTTTCTGATTATTACAAATACTTCTATTGACAATTCCATTAAACCCACTTAACAGTAACATCCCTGTCTATAGTACAACATTTCTTTTATTCAGTATTAACAAAATTCTTATTGATTGATCAAAATTTTGCAGAACTTACACCCAATAAATAAATAACGCACATGACCCACCTCTGCTTTTCTCTTCTTCAAGCTGGCTCTCACAGTGGTGGAAGTAGTGGAACCCATATTCTCCATTAGAGCTGAACCTCCACCTTTTTCCTCTTCAACTGCGACTGATGTTGTTGCCGCCGCCGCTGCCGTCACTGCCGCCGGCGGGCAACTATAAGTCCTCGAAATGGAATTCTCCATCTCAAGAGAATTACTCGCAAAACCCATCTTATCTCTTAAAAAATCGGTTCTGGGTGTCGTCAAATTGTCAAAATCATTGTTAATTAGACCATGAAACTGAGGCGTCTGATAGAATTCATTCTGAATCACATCGTTTTGTTGTTGCTGCTGCTGCTGATAACTCTGTTGCTGTTGCAGCCACAACCACCTTGCTCGCTGGCTCTCAAGCACAGTAATGTCAGTAACGTCGCCGGCGTGATTTTCCGGTGAGTGTAGATACTGCAACATCGCCGGCCCTTTTACATGCGAAACGCGTGCGTACGTTGTAGAGGGGAAGGAAGTGGATAAGGGTATATCGTATAATCCTATAGAAGCTCTCTCAAAGTGCTGCGCATGAAAATCTCAACCACTCTGTTTCTGTCCTCGAATGTGCCAACGAGCCGCCGCCGGCGTTTCAGTTTGTTTAATTCCGAGTATTTGTGATGGAAGAATCTGCAAAGAAGAGGGGAGTAGTAGTTATTTATTTATCTGAAAATGGAAATGGTTGCAGGGAGTGTCAGAGACCATTGCTCTGTTTCTGGTTCTGACACTGAGTGACCGGAGATATATACTGCAGATGGCTTGGAGTTGATAGATATGAGAGAGAGAGAGACACGGCATCCATAAGCACCAGTACGGTGGTCCCCAGAGGCATAACCGCCACGTGAGAGTGTTTGGATAACGGATTTGAGTCATTCTACCTCAGAAAATGGTTATAGGTCATTAGTGATTAGTCATTACAGTCTTCGCCTTTTGTTTATTTATTTTTTTTGAAAAATTATTCAAAAGTTTTATTTTGAGTTCTTTTTTATTCAAAAAAACTCATCATCTTTTCACTTTATTTAAAAATTCAAATTTAAATTTTATTTTATCCAAAAGTTTAGAAAACTGATCTATGCATCAGCTTTTTAAATACTTCTAAAAAACTGATCTATACATCAATTCTTTACAAAATAATCAGTTTCTGCAAAATCGAAGAACAAACTGATGCATTTCTTATTAAAAATGATTTTTGAGTAAAGTGAAAAAATGAAGAGATTTTTGGATAAACAAAACTTATAAATAGGACCTTTGGATAAATATTTTTTTTTTTTTCATTTTTCAAATATATTTTATAAATTTTGATGTCTCATATGATCCCAAATTAATTACTTTTAGTTTCCTTACTTTGAATTTTAGTATTTTCCGTTAAATGTCGGTCACCACAAAGACATATTTTGAATTGATTTTAACTTTTGGTACAACATATCGACTCTCTAAAACTTTACCACTTATAATCGAATTTCTTTCAAAATTGATGGGACCATGAGAAAATTTCTTAAAAAAAGAAAAAAAAAAATGCCTTGCAAACTCTACATATTTATTTATTTTATGTGAGTTCACTAGAAAGTATTGGCTGGCTGGAGAGCTGCTGTACTCTAATTAAAAAAATAAAATAAAATTGTGCACTTAGTAGACTAGCTCAATAAGTAAGTTCCTTTGAATTTGGAAAGCATGGCCAAGTTCAATACTTGGCCTCTCAAGTCTTACTCTTGTACAATAAGAGCATAGGTGGTGGTGCATGTGAAGATGCTTTCAGCTGGATCATAAATGTTACCCAGTAAACCCTAGAAGAAGGGCTAGAAGAAACTTTCACCTTGAGGTTATTGGTCCCCATGCCCTAGCCAACTATGTAATCACACAACTTTAGAAAGGGGAAAAAAAAATTGAAGAATTGAGAGCTATAGAAAATGCATGAACATTTAACCCGCCGAGAAAAAAAGTTACTTCCTAATGTGTAATTCAAGGTTCATTCAGAATCTTTCTAGATAATTTTTAAGACCATAAAATAAAAATAAAATAAAACAAAAAAGGAAAAAGGAAAAAAGGATGATGCGTGAGGTACAAGGATCTTTGCTTTTTCATTAAATAGGAATATATGCATGTATGCTAGCTTGCATAGAATATATGGATACATGCATGGATTGGGTCAGTCACAGACAATATATGCCAAATTAGGGCAGCAAAAAACAAATCCCACCAACCCTTGTTCCTCATCTTACTCACCAAAATCCATGAACCTTAGATATATATTACCAACAAACTTCATTAATGTTTTAAAATAATAATAGCAATAATAATTAATAAAAGAGCTAGGGCAGATGCCTCGACCAACATTTATGGGATTTTGATTTTTCTGATTAATATCCTTAGAAAAAAAAAGTTATTATTTTGTATCAATTACCCCCAATCCATCAATTACCAATCAAATTAAACGCACCACTCTTGTTTAAAATTAATTTTTATTTTTTTTCCTCAAAGATTAATGAAATTTGAACCGAGTTATCTTGGCAGCGACCGTATGATAATTTATGGCCATTGCAGAAAGCAGAATTAGTGAGGACCGTTGGCTTCCTTGCCGATGAATTGAACATTGTGATAGAATGGAATTGAAGACCATATATAATAAATTCATTGTTAGGAAATAGGAGGGACAAGATCACATTAGTTTTGATGGAGAAAGGTTTAGAATGAAGATACAAGGGGTCCCATGAAGAGCTATTGTTAAACAAATTGTATATATATTGTAATGAATAAGAAATTGAGAGTCATATTTGGAGTAATGGGAAAGAGAGGATAAGTGATGGAGGTTAGGAGACCATTTGTTGGAGGAGTGTTGGGAGGTTCACTACCCACTTCATATGGGAATGTCTCCATTTGCTTTAGTCATTAAGGGTGGCTCACTTACCTACCGCTAAGACCCATTTTGGTCCATTGGCTGCTGTCCCCACTCAACCCATTGGTTCACCTTCAAGTGATTTCCATTTGGCTATCTTTTTCTTTTTCTTTTTCTCTCTTTCTACTTATTTTAGAGCTTAAATCACATGCAAATCAAGATTATTATATTGGTTGGCCCCCAGTTTATAGGTTGAATGGTTCGGTTCTCCAGCCCAACAAGATGCTTATTGAGGCAAAAATATATAAATTTTTAAATTAAACAAATAATCCTACTGAATTATGAAAATTGAGAATCCGCGAAGGTAGCTTAGGCAGTCCGAAAATCGAACCTTGACATCTTGATCATCATGATGGATGGAATTTGCAGGTAATTTCATCTATCTCTAAGAATTAGTTTAGGCCCAAATCTCAGTGGAATTAAGCTTAGGAAACCCTATATATATATTGGCAAAAAAAAATAAAAATGAAAATTTTGAGTTCTTTTTCTACAAAATGATCAGTTTCTGAAAAATTGAAGAACAAACTGATGTGTTTTGTATTAAAAAGAATTTTTGAATAAAGTAAAAATATTGCGGGATTTTTGGGTAAACAAAACTTATAAATAGAACCTATGAGTAAACACCCCACTTATAATTTTAAATTTTGGAAAAAGAAAAAATTACATGAAACTAACTTATATAGTTGAGAATATCCAAATATGACCAAATTCCAAGCAATCTGATTTCAATAGAAAAAAATAATAAAAAATCCCTTAAAAAAATCTAATAAATGATTATATTGTGATCACAAAATGATGTTTTAGGTTTAAAGTCTCCCTCATAGTGCTTCTGACCTTTTGCAAAAGTGGTGTAGATGCCAATCTTCAATCATAGGGATAATAAAACCATTAAGATTGGAGGGAGGGAAGAAAGTCTTTGAGGGTCATGATGGGGTGTGTTTGGTCATTGGAGCGAAGTCAAGATGGAATAACTTTTATCCACCTAACCTCCCTTTTCCTCTAAAAGAAAACCCCCATTTTCTTGGCAAGCATGAATAATGACACTTTGATTAACAAAAGTAAAGCAAGATCCATTCGAGAAATTAAATCCACCCAAATTATGGCGTAGTGTTCTCCAATGATCTTCAACGTGGCGTGGTACTATTTGAGGAAACGCATGCGTCCCAGTGGCCCACGGGTTTTGACTAATAAAAATGGGGTTTGCTGTAAACTCCGAGATTTTTTTTTTTTTTTTTTAATTATAACAAAAATAGAAATTTATTCTTACCCTAAAATTCAGAACTGCTAAAATTTGGTCACAAACTAATTTCTAAGAATGAAAGATCACCTGCAAATCTCGTCCATCAGATAGTCAAGGTTTGTGAAATCCTTGGTATTTTATATCAGGACTCTCATTTAGCTTTGTGAAATCCTTGGTATCTATTGGATTAATTAAATCTAAGTTTTCAGAATAGCCTTGAATTTAGCCCAATGTAGTGTGCCCAAGTGCATACATAATAGCCCATTGTCATTCTTCATGTCTTTAATAATGAGATGAGAGAAATGAATTCAATCACCAATGAAAAATGACCCTTTAACTGAATTTTATAATAAAACTTACACAAAAAGTTCATACAAGCTTCCAGTCTCAATCAGGTGTAATAACTACAAGCAATTTCACCTTCCAATTGTTTCTTTTTTAGGGAGTGGGGTTGCCATTTAGGAGAAGCTAAATGGGGCCCTATTGAAGATTGAAGGAGGAGCATTCAGTTGGAGTTGGAGTTGCAGTCACCTTAGTTTTCTTCATTAAAAAAAAGGCACATGAATAGAATGTTAGCAATTATTATAATGGTAAGTAGAAGTTCTTCCTTGAAGTTGCTTCAAGACACAATATCAATCTGTATTTTCCATTAGACAGACCAATAATTTATGAGTTTGGATTAGATTATACTGACAGCAAGCCAACATTGTGCAATAACAGCAGCTTTGACAAATTATGAATTCGACAGGCTGTGAATGTGGAGAGAGATTCATGTTGCTGACCCCAAATAATTGGGAGATAGCACCGTTGATTGATTGGAATAAACATACAAACATAAAACTATATGCAAATATGCAATATATTATACAAATGAATCAAATATGCCAGTACACAAGAACAAGATATGCACAAGTGCAGTATTATAGATCAGAAGAAAAAACATCAAGTCAAAATATTAAACTACATATCAACTAATGCAGAACTGTACATTTTTATCTAGTATAAAGCCAACAAAAATGCCAGCAGAAACATCATGAATGATTAATTCAAGCTACTGAAAGATGCTTGTTGAGAATCATCCTCTAACTATATTAGCTTTGACATGATACCTGGCACATTCTGTGTCACACCATGACGAGAGCTTCAAGTTGCCCCAAGGTCAAAGTAGAGAGAGAGAACTGAGATCTATTTCTTCTTTTTTGGTATCAGAGAACTGGATTTTGAGAACATTGAACGTCTCAATCCAAATAATCCAGATGCCTTGGAAGATGATTTCTTCTCTGTAGAGTGGTTGCTAGAGTCCCTAGAGTCGTCAACATCGAATCCAGAGCATTCTTGCACCCGCCTTTCCTTGCTAGAGTCTCTAGAGTCGTCAACATCATTATATTCAATATCCCTCAACAGTCGGAGCAATTCCATTGCACCCGCCTTTCCTATGTCATTCCCATTGATAGACATAGTGCAAAGGGCAGGGATAACACCCTCATTCATGACTAATTGACAATAGTGATCACGTTGAGAGCATAAAGAAACGAGAATAGCCACTGCATGCCCTTGGTCCTCATGACTGCCAGTTTCGAGCAGCGCAGCAATAGAAGCGATGCATCCATTAGTTTCAGCAATAGAAACCCTAGCCTCTTCAATAGTGCATAAATTTTTCAAAATAATTATACAATATCTTGCAAGAGTGCTATCATCCAAGAACGGAACCAATTTAGGGATGCATTCCAGAATTACAAAGTGGGAACGGGTGTCACTGTTTGCAGACAAATGATACAATATTTTAATGGCTGGTTCCAGGAATTCTCTGGTCTGGGTGTCAAGGATCTTTTGGACTGAAGTAAGAGCACCAGATGCTGCAATTTTAGATCCACAATATTTGTTACCAGACAACAATACCATTATGGCAAGAGCTTCTTCAGTTACCTCTGAATCAAGAAAACATGCCAACAGATTAAATGCATCTTCATATAAGTATTGTATTCCACTTCTGCAAAAATCAGCGAAAAGTAGGTTATTATGGAGTTAGAAGAAGTGTGCTTCTCTCAAATGATGCTAAAATTAGCACAACAGTAATTATTCACAAAAAAAGAAGGGGGGGGGGGGGGGAGAGTACAATACGCACAAACCAATGTATGAAAGAAGGACGACCATAAATCGAGTCAAGTAAAAACAAGAACTCATAGGAGTAAATAACAACTCTATTATGGTTCAAACGTTGTAACAAGAATGCAGTTCCTGAGTAGAAACAGAATCTATGTATGGATGAGAGGGATGATCCCAAGTCAGATTTATTCTAAAATCACATTGTGTCAACTGGAAAATACTTTGTGATAGTGAGTCAGCCCGAGTAATTCTCAGTTCAGAAGGAATAGGATTTCATATTAAACTTGTCATCACATTTTGAAAGATAAAAAACATAGGTATTTACTGTTAAGAGATGACATTGGCTGCAGCTAGAGACATATTAGTAGTGCTAGTAAAGACCACCAAAGAACAAATTACCTGCTTTTGCTCACAAATGCCAAAAACAACTGGGATCCATCTTTCATAGCTTTTACATCATGTCGGTCATGTGCATCCTTCAAAAATTTGAGTAGTGGTTCAACAAAATTCTCAGAGGTCATAGAATAACAAGCTTGATCATTGTAATTCAAATGGTTTTTGACATCTTCAACTGTCTTGTGTTGGGATTCCCATGGTAGCACAGCAAGTTTAGATAGATACTCTGGATGTGTTTCATAAGTATTTACATAAGATTGCCAACTGTGAGAATCATCATTAGTCTGCAACGACATCAAACTCAAACCATCTTTCATCTCTACACGTGACGAATCTGAGCAGTAACTGGTATCTAAAGATCCAAGTGATACATTGCTGAGATCTATTCGAAGATGCAGATCATTCATAGAACTGCCAAAGCTAGTAATGGAATTAGAAGAAGTGTCCCATGAATGAACTGAAGCAGGTTGCATACACAGGTCAGGAACGATAATTCCGTGCTCCATACACCACTTTGAAATCAGGTCCTTCATGGCAGTATTTGGAGTCAATGACAGATTGCCCAGCTTTTTTTTAGTTTTTGGACAAATATCATGACCCTCATCAAACCACTTCTGTATCGAAATCCTTTCAAATGTTTGTCCAGAAGCAATGACAACAGGATCATACATCAATCTAAAAGATATGGGGCACTTAAATTCCTCGGGGAGTATGGGTCTGCTCAGCATGTCAGTTTGAGCTTCATCCTGCCCAAACCCTACATGAGATTCAACTTCAACAGATTGATCATATAAAGAACTCTTGGACAAGTCTGCGGATAAAAAAGATCCTTCATGCTGAGCACAAGCATTCCCTGTTTGCTCTCTCATAATTAGCTTTTTTTCATACTTCTTTAGAAGAATTGCAAGGTATCTTAAGATTTTCTTCTTTGTTGGGTCACCATCACCAACTTTTTCGAGCAGCTTCTTAATGGATCTTTTCTCTACTAAGAGAGCCTTTGAGGATGTAATCTGAAGTCTCAAAGCTGCAAGTTGAAGAGCTTCTAACTCAGAATTTTCCACCGAGTCTGATGCAGATGTGTCCTTCTGGAGCAATGCTCGCACAACCTTTCCAGCCTCTTCCTCAGATGAGTCCAGGATAAATGTTGCACTCCTAAGATCTTCCACTATTTGAGAGATCTGCAAATCATTATTATTCATCAACTCTAACAAATAACAGCAGCCCACTAAAAAAAAATTAAAAACATAATTATAGGACAAAAAAGAACTGACCTCAAAAAATAAAAAATAAAATATCACATTGATTTTGGACAATGATAATCCCCATTAAGGAAAAATTATGCTGCAAAATGTACCATGGAATGAGCAGATTTCACGTTTCCTTCACCAGAAGTTCATGGGTTGCGCATGAGGGGAAAATAATAATGAACAAGCAAACTGGCAGCGGGAAACTATGGAAAAAGGATGTCTGAATCCTCTTTAACTACTTTCATCCTCTCTTTTTTTCTCTTTTTCTTTTTTAGGTGGTTAAGGCATTTCCCCATCACTGCAAGCCAAATCACTGTATTTGGACAAAGTTATACCTTTATTTTAGAGGAACTGTATTTGGACAAAGCTACACCTTTATTTTAGAGGAATAACTAACAGTCCCAAAATGACCAAAAAATGCTGAGTCACAGAAGTACATTAAAGTGTCCAGCCATGACTGCATCACAATAGGGAAAAAAATGCAAAGAATGAAAGCCAAAAGAAAGAAGATAACATGCAAGTCTTTATTGAATAAACGAAAGGTTAGTGCATGACTGCAAGTACATGCCCAACACCCGGTAAGATTTTTCCATATGGCCAAGCAGAGTCTTCAGATTAACCCAATTAAATTATCTGCAAATGCTGATCCTTGTCTCCTAATCATTCACCACAATTACTTGGACCTTTCCTAAGATATGTTGTTGGCTTGTGGTCTGTAGGAAAGGGTAGCCAAAAAGGTAGTTTTGCATATTTGCCAGATTCAAACTAAGCCATCCACAAACTATCCTTGCAGTGACATTCATGGGATGGGTACCTCAAAAATCCACTTATCTTAATTTAAAAAGTTACAAGAAACAACAATATGATGAAATTTATTAGGAATCCAAGATTTCTGGTATCGCATATGGCTTTAAAAAAAATTTAAAAATATGAACAATGAAAAGCCAGAGGAGGTGATGAGGCAACTATGGAGACATTATATGTGTATCAAGGGGTGAGGCATCTCCAGAACAATAAATTTAATTAATCAAAGAAACAAGTAAACAAATTGACTGCAAGACAAAAGCTTAAAATGAGAAAGAAATACAGAGAAAGGTCATATAACCTCTACAGCCAACGTTACTGGAACCATATTTTGAATTTCGCTTAAGCTTTGCTCCAACAAGTTCCTTGTTTTTTCAAATCTTAAGACTATTGCATTCCCTGTTATTGCCTGAAAATATTATGAAAAGCACCATCAACTATAGACCACAACTGAATTATGACATTAAGTTTAAAATGAAGAGAAAAGAACTATTAATTGCATCAGTGACCACGCAACTATTAAATTTTCCACAGAGGATCAAGCTCTATAATAGGTTTCAGCATTGACAAGATTCCCAGAACATGTTGCAATGCAGGAAAAATTAATTTGGAAATATATGATTAAGAATTGCCAGATGTAATTCAGAGAAGGATACTGTTTGGAAGGCTAGAATCAAAGTACTGGGTTAACCAATCGGTAAAGAAAATGATCCCAATCCTCCAATGACACATATTGATGGCCTTGTAAAAGTGTTCTTCAACAACAGGTAAATTGTTAATTTTTCCTCTCCCTCGTATTCTGTCCAGTAGCATGCACTAATCTCAATTTTCCAATATTGATAACATTATCATCAATGCCTTCTCCATTATTTTTCTTTCAAAATTGTTCAAAGACCAAAGGTCCTTCATTATACAGATGATGCTTTGCACAAGGAAGATATTCAGTAGAAAGTAATTTTAATATCTCTACTTTCTGTTTCTCGAATTATTTTGAGATACATACCAAGTATAGTTTACTAGACTCGCTACAATACTGAAGAAGTGACTTGGCTCTCTCAATTGCACGGTTTAATGAGCATAGTGCCTGTATTCCTGTTGAGCATCGAGGTCGCACCGCTTCTATTCCCGGAAAGATCCTTGATATTCTATCAACCAATTTCATAAGTTCTGTGCACATCAAACGATGTACCTGCGGTCATGGATGACTATATTAAATGTTCCAACTTCAAATTCCAAACATCAAATATTAAACATATGACAAATTTAATCAACTTCAGCAGATCCCCCATCATATATATGTAAAGCTAATAAAACAATTTAATATGGCCGATGCAATAGAAATCAACATTCACAGTCAAGCATTCCACTTGGAATAGAAAAAGGAACTACTGAAACACAATTATACCTTTATGACCGAAGGATATGGCAGTGTTTCCAAAGCTTCAGCAACATCAGTCCCCATCCAAAAGGTAATTATCCTGAATCTGTTTATTCAATAACAATTCAATAAGACAAAATTTTGTGTTTCATATGCAAAATTTATCCTCATTTAGCTTGAAAATAAAATATTAATGGCAATGTATCAAAACATTCTGTAAGTGTAATGTTTCAATATGCTAAGTGATGAAACTCAAGCAACGAAATAACCAAAAACTAAAATGAAAGCTGCAAAGCTTGATTCCTGAAACATAACAGAACGAGTCATACTACTGAAAACTGCATTTATTAAGTAAGCAATACATACTTAGTTCAACATGAAAATAGGTAATAAATATAAGCATCAGGGACCACACATATAGAGTTTACTAGAGATGTTAGTAAAACCACATGGATGCACAGCACTCAAGGTGGTTATCGCTCCAACTTTTTTAAAACAACAAATCACCAGTCAATGAACATGAGTTGACTGACTTCAAACTGAAAGCAAAACCGGCAAAGAGATTTTAGGGAAACTATAATAGAAAACAACACAACAGCCTTAAATTAATCTCAAGAGATGAGACTAATGGCTTTTCAAACAATATTACAGCAGAATTCAAAATATACAAATGGAAGTCTAACTTCCTCGAACTTCTATAATGTACTCTTCTAAAAATTCCCAACTGTTCATCTCCACCCAAAAGCTTCATAAACAAGGAAATTTTAGGCTTGAAAATTTCATATCCATGCCTTCTTATAGTGTCCATCTCTCTTTCTGATCTGGTTTTTCTTTCAAACTAATATTATCCTTCAACTATCCTAAGTATCATGTGTCATTAGCAGATGAAATGTTTTTTATGCTGTAACATCCCCTAAACAAGGCCCCCCCACCCCAAAAAAAAAGTAAAAAAACATCAACAAAAGCAAAAACTATAAAGAGTATGGTTTTTGGGAAATCGTTCTGTTTAAGTTAAATTGAACACTAGACACAATGAAAGCCCAGAATGAACCGTTAAATGTATGGGTTCAGTGGATGTTACAGTATGACAACATTTTATCATGGAATCATTAGGATCACCATTTATACAGATACATCTTACTTGGTGATCCTAATGATTCCATGATAAAATGTTGTCATAACACAATGAACCGGCATAATTTTCATGGGGTGACCAAATATGCCCCCAAGTTAAAAGAAAGGAAAAAAAAAAAAATCACAGCCAAACAGTAGTAAGGTAATTATCTACATAAATATTCACCCTAAGGTCAAATCAACCCAAACAAACAATCTTAATTTGATATCAGGAAGCACATACGGATTCAAGTCAAAAACTTGGGTTGTGAGGAGTACTAAAAGACCCCTATCGATCACAACTTAAGAAATATCTCCAGAAGTAGAAGATAGGAAACAAACTAGTTAGAATTAAAACATGCTTGATAACAATTTAATAAGAATTTTTATAGGGCATGCCCATGTGATTCAATACAAGAAGATCTTGGGCAAAGTATTATGTTTATCTATACATAACTTACCCGGTGATGCGAAAAGCAGAACAAGGATGGAAACTCTCTCCTCTGCTTATTGGGAAGCAATTGAACACAACCACTCTTATTCTCCCTACTATGCAAGCAGATTTACAGTACTCGAATCACCAGAAACTCAAAATTATGTGAAGTAGCCACAATCCATCTCTCAAACCACTAAATTACCAACAAAATATCCAAACTCTGAACCAGCTTTCAAGATGTTACAGTACTTCCATGTAGTTCTACCGTTCATAAATAAACCAAGAAAAGGAGCAAACAACACTCCAAAAGAAGCTTTGTAGATGTGCACATAATCTTTTTGCCCATAAAGAACCTCAGTTCCTTACAAGTGGTGAGAATTCTGAATTCTAAAGCTCATGACTGTTTTTTCATGGATATATGATCAGGGGAGAGAGAAATACAACAGGCAAAGAAAATTAAAAGAGCAAGAAGAACCCAGAAAAAAAAAATACACCACAAGGGGCAGAAGATAATTAACACATAAGAAGGAAATATTACTGACAACAAAGCATATCTATATAACTACGGTTGATGAGAGAGACAGAGAGACAGAGAGACAGAGAGAGGATGTGGGCTGCTTACGATAAAACATCAGAGGGAAAGTTGACAAGTCCATGCGCACGAAACCGCGCACGAAACCGCGCAGTCTCTATTGAATGCTAAAATAATTTCTGGAAGCGCTACAAGGGCTTCATCGTTTTATTTGTATAATGGAAAATATAATAAATCTCTACAAATTATCACTACAACTATTTTTACAAGATACAAGTGATCTTTTTATTTTTTATTTTTGATAAATAATATATTATAACTTATTTTTAAAAAAAAAAAAAAATTTAAATTTGTAATCTTATTTTCAGAAAAAAGATAAAAACCTTTAAAAATATATATATATTTACAAGTTTACAAGTAAAAAATATAAATTTTTTAAAAAAATGAGTGCGAAAAAATCAAATTTGAAAAATATCATAATAATTTTTTTTTTCACTATTTTCTGAAACATATTTCGACTCCCAAAGTGTTGATCTTTGGGATAGAGCCAAGGAGACTGATGTAACCAAAGGTTAGGATATTCCTTTGGAAGCATATTTTTTTAAATTTAAAAAATTATAAATATTTTTTAAATAAATTATAAAAACACAAACCAATTAGGCAATTACATTGAAAAAAAGGTGTCAAAAGGAATCCGTGAGGAAAGCTCTTCCACTATTTGGTGGAAGAAGCAAAAAGGTTGGTGGAAGTAGTACTGTATTGCTTCATCACTTGAAAAGAATCTTTCCTAGACTCTTCCTCTTTTCATAATGGAGGAGATTGGCTACAAATAAATTATTAAAAAAATAAAAAAGCAGGCACAGCCTGATAAAAGAGAAAGATATTTTGTCACATGTGGGTTCTTCCTCGAAAGCAATCGCAGGAAAAGCCCACTTCACTCGTCTTGGGCCCATCCCATGGCAATACATCTCAAATTTGCCCCTATAACCAGGTGATCGTTGCTAGGGATAGTGTTCATATTCCAAATCATCCTTAAATATAATAATCCAAACAGACCTTTAAATTAGTAATTATCCCTTTTTCTGGTTCTATTTTAGTGAATAAAACCTATTGTTAGGCATTCTCTTCTCTATCACATGTACAAAAATTAATAACTTTAGTATTGCCCAAAATAGCATATTATATTATATTCCTAATAGATAAAAGGAGATATTGGCAGTGTCCTTAAATTCATAACTGAGATCAAATGAGAAAAATATAATACAATTTGCACCAAGTCTAATAAAAAACAACTGCAAACTCGAACTCAAATACCAGTTCTCCTTAAGCTACACAACACCAGTCACAAGTGTAGATTTTCTATATTTGTATTTACTCAGCTGTTAAAATTATGATTCATGACATATTATCCAAATTTATTATTCTTCTTCTCTTACTTTACTGAATGCGTCAAAATTTTAAATATCCAAACAAACCCATGTATAGAAAAATTCAAATAAAAAATTCAACCCCTTGATCACAAAATTCCCTTCACCCCACCCCAAGTCAAAGTACACTACACCTCCCCTATTCCTTTAAAATTCCTATGATTTGAAATTTTGAAACCTTTATGGTAACCACTTTATATATATATATATATATACTAATTTTTCAAGTGACATATCCTAATTTTTCAACTGTCATACCAAATTTTAAACTCTCAGCGTTGACATGTGTTGAGAGCACTCATCTCGGCATGCATTTATGTGTTTGTGTAAACAGAAAAAGAAAAAAGAGGAGAGAGAGACGCATAAATTGAAGCTATCATCATAGAACAAGTTGAACAATGATCGATGCCCAGATTTCAAGCAAACTTTAGAAACTCCAACACAGTACTATTAATTTAAAGCAAGTTTGAACAACCATTTGATTCGTAGATATTTTTAAACATTAATAAATTTGCTAAGGATTTGGACTTAAATATTCAAATTCATTAATTCCAAAAATGGGCAATCTGGGCCCAATCATAGAGAATCCCAAAAAGTCGTGTGGACGACCGCGCCTCCTTTTCTTCTCTAAAGTTTAAATAAATATAATAGGAGCATTAATCCGCGCATTGCGAAGGACTTATCATTAAAGTTTTATCTAATAAATTATAATTGTATAAAAAACTTATCATTAAGATTTTACCTAATAAATTATAATTGTATAAAAAATATTTTGATTAGATGATTTTGATCGTTTGATCTTAATTATATTTATAGGGTTGGAATTTATATTTTAATAAATAAAAATGATTAAAACTATTAAATAGATTGGAGAAAATTAATTTGAATGTATTATTCAAAAACTAAAAATTTTAAAATACCAAAAAAAATAGTATAAAGTAAAGTGAAATCAATTTTTTAAATAAAAATAAAATATAATTAAGAAAAAAAAGAGAGGGAAGAGTAGATGAGATCCACAATAAATAAAAAAGAAAATAAATTAAAGAAAATGTTACTTCACCCACCTTTTTAGTTGGCATTTGATGTGAGATTGGTATCAATAAATGTAATATTTTCCTTTTTTTTCTTCAATATCATAAAGATCATTGGTTCGTGTGAGATGATTGGTAAAAGGTGGAGAAATAGCATTACTCAAAAATTAATTATGGAAAGAGAAATAAAATTTAAATGAAAAGAACATTGATAAATTTTATTTAATTAATTGGATCAATGATATAATATATATCACTCAATAAAGAATATTCTTTCCAGAATGGTCCGTGAAAGAATCCATTATTACACAAACTTGACGAAAAATACTTCCAAATCTTCTTTAAATACCCACTCTCTCAAGAGTCACTTCTTAGCGTGTACATCACAAGGGAAGGAAAATCCTACCTTCAAATCTAATACACGGACAAATAGCATAACCAATGATATTTTCAAAAAACAGACCATTGAATCACCATGAGATTTAGCACAAACGACACGCATAAGTATAGTAAATAATCCAATGATCAATTTTTTAAAATATGTATTCGACAATTATCTATTCACTTCATGTGCTTTAAGTATTTTTTTTTTTTTTTTTTTTACCAGATTTGTAAGTACATGTTGAGGGGATGATTTCTGTATATAATATCTGGTAAAAAAAATTAAAACATAATTAAAATGTTTGGGTGGTTAAGCCCAAAGCGAGACAGGTAACAGTTGAGACGTACTCTTCTTCCAACAAAACGCGGGCCCACCCTCGCTTCCAAAAGGGTCTCCGTGACAAAAGCAATTCGATCAACTGCACATATTGTGTGTTAAAAGGTCAATTATTGCACTTTACAATTTTTCCACGTCCATGCAGACAAAGTCACTGTGATTAGGATTTGGGATTGCGTATTTTATAATTTTAAAAGTATTTTTTCTCATTTCTGAAAGCAAAATTAACTTCCACATTTATTCATTTTGAAAAAAATTACAAAAAAAATTACAAAAATATTGAGCAAATAGTATTATATAATACAATAATTCTATATCACCCGATAATTTAACTCGAAATTAAAAATCACATTTATATGTGTCATGATTTGAGTGATTTAAGAAAAGGAGAATCAGTTTGAGATAAGAGATCTCACCACTCAAAGTATGACAAATCAGAGTAATTTTTAATTTCGAATTAAAATATCTGGTACTATAATATTTTTCTATATAATATAAAATCCTCACACGAACTTAAGATGATCAGGTCAATAGCCATAGTAGAATACTCGCACTAACTTAAAATGGACAAGGTCATGGTGATTAGGACACGAGATTAAGTTAGACAAGAAAACATTGGCATCTTGTATTTTAGAAACACTTTTCTCATTTATGAAATAAAAATTTAACATTTATACTTTGGAAAAGGAATTTAGAAAAGTATTTATAGAATGTTGACCAAACAATGCTATGGACTCGCACTGACTTGAGAAAACCAGGTCGTTAACCATGGTAGAAGGCTCACACTAACTTGAGAAAACCATATCATTGACAAGGATAACAGGAAATCCATTTTGAATAATAGATCAATATTATAATACTTTGCCGCGTGATCCACCAGACAACGCTATGTTATATTATTGTCAAGATTTTGGAGTAGGATCATCTGGATACAAGCTAGGTAGATAGCATTTTAACCAATGTTGTGTAAGATGCAAAATTTTTGATCATCTTAGATATAATTAATTAGAATTATAAGGCAAATCAAGTTATTCAGTCTTGAATAAATAGAAATTTCATTGGAACTTGTAAGATAAACCAATTAAACTCAAACTCAATTCACTAATTTGTTGAGTCAAAGATCGAATAAACTACTATTTAATTATTATTATTATTATTTTTAATAAATCTGATAATACTTAACCCAAGGGTAGGTAAGTAGCTTAGTGGTTAGACAGGCAGGACTAAGGACGTACCAAGTCCCTTCGTCCAGAGTTCGATTCCCACTAATTACTAATATCCGGAGTTACAGACCATAAGACGCAAACCTTGTTTCGAAAGCTTTGCTCGGGATATAGGATGACCCAGGATTACCTGTATAGCAAAAAAAAAAAAAATTGTTTATAATTTAAATATCCAAACTATTAAGATCAATTTAATAAGACTAAATTTATTCAAATTCACTCATAAAATAAACAAATCAAGCTCAAACATCATTTCTGAGTTCATTATTGAGTCAAGTTTGAGCAAGTTAAAAATCAACGTAACTCATCATGAACAACTCTAGATATGAAAGCTAATATGGCATTCACACATTATACAATATGCATTGGCAAGTTTTTTTCTTTGGACTAATGATAGAAAATTACCTCTACTATAATCCTTTTAATATTAACAAATGAGTATTGATACATATTTTCGTACTGGAAATCTAAAATATTAACCTTTAACTTGCCAATCATATCCTAAACTGCCCTCACTAAAACCATTCAAAAGAACAACCCGTTAAGTGCATGGAATGATTTGTAAAATCATTTCCAATATGTGGCCCTAAAACCCTAAATGGGACAGCCAATGAACACCCTAAGCGTCTCAGTCTCGAACTGGCCCAAGTTTGGCCTCACTGATAAAAATAAGCTTTGACTAGAAACCAGTACTTTTTATGATCAAGACACACCATGGGTCCCATTTTTTCAGTTTGAGTATAACAAAAACAAACACACTTCTTTCAATCCCATTCAATTCCTCAACCGCGTAAAATCTGTTGATTTTTTCCCAACAAATTAAACACCATAAAAACGAGAGAGAAAAGATTATGCAAATCAAACTATTAAAATTCCTGCTATGGAGTCAAAATCCCTAGAATTTATTTTGAAAAGAGAATTTATTTCTTAACAATTCTTGATATTTTCCTTTCTCTTTTAGACTAAATATTCTTTCCTGAATGCTTCATGAAAGAATCCATTATTGCACAAACTTGACAAAAAATACTCCCAAATCTTCAAGGACCCCCCTCGCCCACTCTTTTGAGAGTCGCTTCCTGGCATGTACACCACAAGAGAAGGAAAATCCTACCTTCAAATCTAATACACCCCAACCAATTCCAATTCCTGCTATGGAGTCAAAATCCCTTTCTAAATTGAAAACTACTTCTATTCTTACCACAACAACCAAAGATGTTCTTCCAAAAAAAAAAAGAAAAAGAAATAGAAAATGAAGGGCTTGTTTGGTTGTCTTAATGAATTTGTGCTGGTAAAGGTACAAATTCATTTGCTTAAATGAGATCTTTTCAAATACTTTGAAAAATCTTCTTTAATTTTGTTATAAAATTAATTTTTAGAAGTTCATGGAATGCTTTTATTTTTAATTTTTACTCTCATCTGTGATGAATTGACGATGATTGCTGTCCTCTTGGATGCAAGACAAAATTAAGTTTTTTACATGCAAAGTAATTCTTAAGAAGTACACAAGCAGTCCTAAATTATAAAGAAATCCAAACACTCGTTTACTGGGAATTACATGACAAGTTATTAACACTCTATTTGGTTCTCAATCAGAAACCACGATGGAAACGGACAAGTTTAACAGTTTGCGCGATGTGGGGTACCAATGTCCGAAGTCCGACTCCACAAGGACAATAATATGTCACATATAGCTTTTGAAAAGTTAAGGCTACAAATCGGGCTGAACTGACCCACACTCAGCCCATTCAGCCCAATATCTTGGCAGATTGAATAAATTGAAGCCATTACCTCTGTTGGGCTGAGCATAACTTAAGCTCAGATTTCAAGAACTAAGCTAAAACGTCAACCCAAAGCCCTCTAAAGCAGGGCATGTCTCAACTGACTAATATTTCGTACATCGACTTTGGCTCTCTTTTTCCTTTCTGATCTTTTGTTGCCTTTCAATTATCAATTAACAGGAGTTTTGTTAGTCTAATTATTAGAAGTGTACCATCTCTCTCACATGACTAATGAACCGCAATAGATGAATTTTAATTTTTAACGAACTAACTTACATACTCCCTATTGATACTTGGAAGTTTTTCCACACTAAAACCATCCGATGGAGCTTCAAACATTTCCGTGACCCTTGATATTCCCAACTGCAACCATTAGGGCATTGGGCCCCAAACCTAAAATTAGAGCACCACTAGACCATGATCGACCAAGAGATTATTGTCCTAATCTCCCCCCCTCCCTCAGCGGGACATTGGAAAGTAATTTTCCATGTGAATCCTATACTCAAACCTTTACCCTTTAAATATATAAGTGGTGTCTCTTCCCAAGTAACGGATGAGAAATGCAAAACCTAATACTATTGTTATATAATCCAGTACACTGCCCGTTAATTCCTTTTTTTTTTTTTTTTGGACCTATGGGCAAATAAAAAATTGTTTCCCCCAAAAAAACCTTTTTTTTTTTTTTTTTTTTTTGGATGATAAATGAGATAACTTGGATTTGTTGTTGCTCACAAGTTCGATGGCCGACATTTATGCAAGAAAGGGAATTCAATGTCTCACATAAAAAAGGCCCAAATCTAAAGTCATTTTGGATCACCTGTCAGATCCATGAGCGTTTCATATGTGAGCCATTGAATCCCCTTTCTTGCATATGTGTCGGTCATTTAACGGTGATCAACAGGTGTTGATCAGATCAATAGCAAATCCAAAATCCGAGAACACAGCTCACATTCCCTGCACAGGACCATATATAAAATCTTATAATACGATATCCCAAATGCATGGTAGATCATCACTATTTCAGATCTTAATAGATCATACATGATCATGGTCACAGTCACACTGCAACAAGATTAATCCTAAAATGCAACTTGTCCTGCTTAAATTTGTTTTTATTATATCGTTACCTAGACAAGGGAGATAACAGGGTCTTGGAACTTAGATACCAATGTTTGCCCAACTTTCACAAAATAACAAGCCATTAACATCTAGGAATCATAACAAAGAGCTTCTCGATACTTAGATTGGACAAATATCGATTAATAAATTTGGTAAGAGTAGCAGTTGATAAGATCGTCTTAAGCTAAGAGCTTCCCACGTTGTCATCCCTCGAAACACAGACAAGAACCTTGAAAGGTATGGTTCGTGACCAAATTTGATATATGGAACTAATGATTGTTGGGGCAGGTCCACTGTTCTATCTTAGTCTTAGTCCATGACAGTCCAAACCATGTCCCTTCACAATAATTGCATCATATCCTAGCCAACTTATTCAAGCCACAGACCTCTTATCATGATACCATTCCTAGCTTTGAATTATTATAATTGTGTCCAACTCGTACACAAAAATGGATGGTACATACGCCTCAGTACGTTTATTCGCTTATCGTGAAGAACCAAATCACTAAAAGATCCTTCCACTCCTAACAAGTGGATCCAAGTTTGCCCCAGTTGTTCTTCTGTTTCAAGATTCGATCAAAAAGGTGTCTGCATGCTTATGCTAGCCGGTGTGTGGACCAGAAACAAGTGGTGGACTTCTTTCACTTCACTACTGGAAAGTCATAGTTCTCTAGTTTTTTTTTTTTTATCATAACAAACTAGCAAGAGGACTAATTAAGCCTAAAACATCAAATTGTCTTTGAGTTTAATCTTTCAACACAGGATCTGCGTAGACATCTTCTGTTTACAAAACTAGTAATCAGACTTCCAGAAAGCAAACGAAAACAATCTATACAAGAGGGGGGAAAAAATGAATCTATTAGCTAGCGCCTCTTTGGGGAGGCCGTCGTGAGATAAAGATTCAAAATATCAGCAAGATGTTGTATCTGTAAGGACCACTATGAAGGCACATTTCCATGGGTCACTCTCAACCGATGATTAGATTCAACCACCTCTCACCCACATGCCTAGCTCTCTTCTCTCAAGCAAAAAGACTTCACAACTAATTGAATAATTAGTAGTATACACTAAATAGACTTCCAAAATACCACACCCAAAATGGAAGGATTGGACAAGATGGAATTATTAGTCAAGGGAGTATTTATTAAAATGAACAGATTGACTTGCCACCTAGTTGGAATTTTATGAAAAATTACATTCCTCATGCACTGTGCATACTCCTATTGAATGTTTTATGGGTTCAAGCTAAATAGGTCAAATCATGTAGAAATGCATCTACCCATATGGACAGTCTAAAACAAAGACAAACATTTCATGAACAGGGTAGCTAATTAATTTAATCCAGAACCTTTTTCTAGCTTCCAGAAGTAAAGATTGGACAAGACTGGTCCACTTGCAAGAGGTCGGTGCCTGCAATTAATTTGCTTGATTACCAAATGATATTCTGGGAATTTGAGAAGATATTTTCTCAAGTTGGAAATATACCTCAAATTCCATACTTTGTAGAAAGAAAGACTGTCCATATCTTGGTTGGAATAATAGAAAGTGGAGGATCAAGAACCACAGTACAGTACATATCATCAGCAAAAAATCTTCCAAGATTTAGTAGCATTTGTGTATTACACATTGCCTACCGACATTGAATTGCCATGACTCTTTGGCTGAATGTTTGAAGGAATCAAATCGATCATATAGGCAGTACCATCTGTACAGATTAGTTATCAAACAATTTGGACCATCAATTAGTGACCCAACTATCCGGATTTGAGTCATTTTTACAGCATAAAAAGGGGACGATAACTTTTAGATTCCACTGCATGAATAATACTACATAATAACAGGAAACCACATAAGAAAAATCATTGGCAGGTAAAATTCAAACATACCCTGCCTCTCTGTTGCCAAACATGGCATGAAGAAGACAGTCTTACTGTCTTGACACTAGACCCATATAGAAGTCTTCATTCTTGACTCGTTTTGCAGAGAAAGAAAATACAGGTTAGAATCATGAAGCCTGATCCCCAAGCTTTATTCATCCCACATGGCACTTCAAGTTCTAACAATTGACCTATACAAACCCCCCACCCCCTCCAAAAAAAAAAAAAAAAAAAAAAAAAAATACCAGGACACAACAATAAGATAGCAACTGGCAATGAAACACAACTATTATGATCTCCTCCATGTTAGTTTGTTTACAAAAACATAATCAGCCCCAGTTCTTTCTGTTTCAGTTATTAGTTACTGTGGATAGCCACCATAACTCAACTCAACTCAACTAAGCCAAAATAATAACACATCTATTATGGTCTCTATATGAATTCTTTTTCACCATCCAGCACTATCTAGGGCCATATCTTCTGTCCAATCCTCGGTTTTCAGGATTCACATTCACAGGATGTGACAATACATTTTACATTGGCCATATATGAATCACAACCCTCCACTTTTATCAGGGCTTGGGACCTGCTGTCTGGGAGATAAAATATTACCCACGACACAGGTTGAGTTAGTGGATAAACCAAAGCAGATGTGCAAGTTCCAAAAGGATGGACTGTAGAAATATTCACCATGAAATCAAATAATCTGAAAGAGATTAGCCCACTACTCAGAGGGTAGAGTATTATAGTATTATGTCTGCCAAGCTTGCTAAAGTTTCTGATGTTGAGCAGATCACGAAAATAGAGAAGGGTAAACCATGTGTTGCAAATTTACAAAATTGATTTGCCTTGGTGAACTTTAGGAAAAGGTCCAGGCTAAGTAAGAAAAATGCCAGTCTATTGAGTTCCATATATGCTAATTGGGAAATTTGATAACAATTCCCTCATAGATGCCATTCTTTGTCCAATTAGTACATTGCTCCACGAATCTATGAAAAGGAATCCTCTAGGCTTTTCATGCACTTTCAAGTCAATTGAGAGTTAGATTTTTCCCATCCCATCTTAGGAAGCAGGACTAGTTGGTGTGATCTTTATGATTGGTCCAGGGAATTTGAGAGTGACTATTATTGAGATTTTTCTTTTGTGGCTGAGAATTATGAATTCTAATCCCTGTATCCCACTGCCTAAAAACTTATTGAGGAAATCAAACTTGCAAGCAAAATAATAAAAGAAGAGTATATATGATTAAATAATAAAGACATGCCCTTTGATACTGATTCTCCTATTTCACTTGTTCCTTGTCCTGCTCCATCTTGTGGTTCCTAAGGGGACGGGTCACTCCTTATTCTGCCCTTTTGCAAGATATATTCGCCCAACTGGCTCAACCCCACCACCATTTTCCTCCTGCTTATAAGGAGCTCACTTGGTTATCTCTTTCCCATACCGTCCCTTAACTTCAATCATCTTTCCTGACCGCAACAACTCTTCTATTACCTTTCTTTCCTTTTTATTTTTGTGGGATTCATTCTAGTCTCTCCCATTTGCATTTGGGTTCTAACTTCTAACCTATTTTCTCACTGACTTTTTCCTCTGTCATCCCCAAAGCCTGTCAAAGCTCCCTCTGCCTTCAATAGTTCTTGAACTGCAATTAGATATCCAGTAATGGCATCCAACACTTGGACACCAAAGCAAAACAAACTATTTGAAAAGGCCCTAGCGTTGTACGATAAGGACACCCCCGACCGCTGGCAGAATGTTGCCAGGGCTGTGGGCGGGAAATCAGCTGAGGAAGTGAAGAGGCACTATGAGATACTCATAGAGGATCTCAAGCACATTGAATCCGGCAGAGTCCCATTCCCCAATTACAGATCAACTGAAAACAACCGTTAAGGCAGCAGCAATGATGAGCAGAGGTAATGTAATAGTTTCCTCCTACCTAGTGCCCCAGCCTACTTTGCAGTTAGGTTTCTAACTACCACTTTCCTCATTATATGCACTGTTCCATTCAATCTTTGCATGCATGACCCAGAAACCATTCTGTATAAGTGGGCTGCAAAAGAAATAGAAATTCCATTATTCACAAATCCTCTACCTTTGACTGCCCATCACAAATGACATGGCTTCGACACTTTCAAGACTTATGGAAAAAATTACTGTCATTTTGTTTTAAAATGAAAAGAAAAAGTGAAAGGCCACATCATTTGAGACAGAGAATTTATTATGTACAGTGTTATCATTCTGGATTCACAACCTGGGGCACCCTAACTTAGTTTGCAGACCCTCTTTGAATCAATGTCAGTCATGGGCCATGAAATGAACCAGGAAAGTAGAGTTTGAAAGCTCTATAAAGTTCTAACTTAGCGTTGTCCATCAATTTTTTTATTGATCATTAAGCCAACACCTCCCACCCAACTGCTTATCATCATTTATTAAAAATTGAAATGCCTGACCACACTCCATTCAACTTCTTATCCTGTCCCTAAGCCAAAAGAAAGCCCACATGAGATATAATCTCTCTTTATGGATAACATGTCAATGGTCCTATACTTTCTAGTTTAAACGATCCCCATGTGAGATACCAAACACTAGCCTCTCTTTTTTATAATCTCGATGAAGATCCTGTTCCAAACCCAACTCAATATTTTATTCCCTCTTCCCATTCCTTTGACCTTTTATTATTCATCACTTTTGTCTTCTCTCTTGGATCAGTGCTTTTCCAACCTATCTGAAGCTCAGACTTTTGGCTGCACCATTACTTTAACTGATAATCTCTCTATAGTTTGGAAGCTTTTGGATTGTAACATTTCAGATATATTTTTTTTAAAGGTCTTTCCTATGGGCTGCTAACTGTTTCTACTCACTTTCTACCTAGCAGGCTCTTGAAGCAAGGAGAGCTCAAGTGAGGTCAATGCCACGGCTTACAGATCCCACCAGCAAATCTGTAAAGATTCACCCCCCCAAAAAAAAAAAAAAAAAATTATATGCATTAATTTTCAAAAAAATTTCCAAAATTTTTTTTTTTTGTTTTTCCTTTTTTTTTTTTTTTTTTGCTTTACTGGGTAATGTAATTGAATTACTGTGATGGATTCTCTGTATCAATGAAGCATAATATTATCTACTCATCTACCAAATCAAAACTCGCGTGTTTAACCAATTAAGACATGCATGGATCAAGAAGCAACCTGTGATTACAATTGGAAATTTAACGAAGATAACAAAGAAACAATAAAATCAAAGATATGCCATCTTCTGTAATGAATTCTCTAATTCAAAAATGCATCTTCCAGTCTATAATTTTTTCAAGTGGCCAACAAATAAATCAAAATATAATGGCTATCGAGCATGCTAGATCAATATTAAAGGAAAAAAAAATGAAATGAGTAATGAAACACAATGTAGAATCACAAAGTAATTTATTGGCTTTAATGGCTGACCTGGTAGATTGTGGATCGAATTCTCGGCATTCAATAAAACGCAGGCGCGGGAGAGAGATCTGAAAAATTGATTGATTCTGTGCAGAAGCAAATGAAGCAGATGATGAGAGCTTACGATCAGATGCAAAGGCCATTAACACGAACGAAAACGAAATCAATGGAATTGTTAAAGCACGGAGACCCGGAAACGAAGAAAGAATGAAAATGAAATTGGAGGAAATGAGAATTGTGCTGATTGATGTGTCGTGTATGTTGTGTTTATGGATAGTGGAATGGCGGGAAATTTTGTCCCCCCGGCAAAGGATTGAAACATAGTCTTACCAAAATTTCCCTAATATTAAGTTATTAACGAGGATAAATTAAAAATTAAAACATCTCTTAAATAAGGTTTCACTTTGCCAACAAAATAATAATGATAATAATAATAAGGTTTCACTTTAATCTTTTAATTTTATAAAATGCGGCAAAATAGTTTTAAAATTATTCATCTCCTTTACTTTAATTTGTACTGTCATTTCCGCATTTAAAAAATAGAATATATATATATATATATATATATATATATATATATATATATATATATATATATATATATATATATATATATATATATATATATATATATATTTGTCATTCATGACACATGTTTTAATTAATGTTTAAAATGCACATAGTACTCTTATATATTGGTGAATTACTAATATCAGGACATTCTATGCACTAATTTGCTTATTAACATTACTAATTCTATGCATTATTTACTCTAATTTATCCTCGGATACTTTAGAGAGCATTTTGACATGTTTTACATTATAAGGACTAAAGTAAACCAAGCAATACTTTAAAGGTCATTTTGATGAGTTTAATATTATATGGGTTAAAGTAAAATAAACCAATAATTTATGGAACATTTTGATATATTTTATAGAATAAGGATTAAAACGAAAAACTGGCTAGACATTAGGGATACTTTTTTATAATTTATCCTATTAATAAATGAATATTAATACACCTCTACTCTTTTTTTTTAGAATATAAGGTCACATTTGATAGAGTTTTTATTTTAAAAAATAATTTGTATAAAAGTAATTTCTAAGAAGGATTTTCTAAAAAAGCATTAAGCAAAAAATAGTGCTTGGTGAGTACTAATATCGGTTTGGTTCAAAATTCTTATGTTTACATATAACAAGCTTTAATGTGAGCCAATTTATAAGAAAAGTGGTTTTCAATGAAGTAGGATATATATAAATTATTATTAATTTTGTGAGGGTAAAATTGAATTTTGAGGTTTTCAACCGTAGTGGCCGGAGCCCTAACTTATCAAAAATATGATTTTTGAAAGTTATTTTATGTAGTTTTCATCAAATGAACATTTAAGAGATGAGCGTTGTCCCAAAGCTTATTAAGCCTATTTTGATAAATCCGTAAACACATTGTTTTTTCAAGAATAAACCAAAGCCTTAGAAAACATATTAGTCCATCTAAATGCCACCTTAATATATCCCATCCAACAAAAATAGCCTAAACCTAGCTTTTTTCAAACCAAGGGTTTGGTTTTGAGTAGAACTAGAATTAAACTGATTTAAATAAATTTTATTAGATCTGAATTGAATTGAATTGAATTGAAATTAAACCAGGTTGTAAGATCAAATCGAGTTTGATCCAAACCAAACAAAAAATTAAAATAGTTTGATTTCATTCCTGATTTAACAACATCAACTAAACTTGGAACTCAAATAATATGTATTTTAATTTTATTTTTTTAAATATATATTTCTTTGATCAAATAAAGTACAAAAATTATTGGCGCTAGTGGGGTTTGGGTTTTGCATGTTGGGCTCCAATTCAACAGTTCCGTTTGAACCCTAGAAACGAGAGGGTTTATGTTCGCGCCAGACGCTAAACCCCATTCCGCTCTTTAACGAACATCATTCTAAACTCCGAACCTCTCTCCGATGGCTGCCTCAAGGATTTCGGCCTGTGCAGCAATGGCTGCTGCAGTCGCTTCTCTCTGTCCACGCTCTCCAACCGCGCGTATGCCGACGCTCCCTTTCGTTTTATTTCTTTCTCTTCTTCGTCCCCGCAAACAGCTCAAACTGGTACTCCATAATCGAAAGCTGAGTTCGAGGCTAAAGACCCGAGAAGGGGTTCTTCTTTTGATACATAGTTTCTTTACGTTATGTTTGGGTGCCGAGAAATGGTGGGAGAAGAAAAGAAATTAAATGGAAATTTTGAGATTTTATTTCTTTAATGTAGTTTTGGGTAGTTCGAAATCAGAATTGAACCAGGCATTTATAGTTTTTTGCCGTCATTTTTTTTTTTTTTTTTTTTTTTTATCGTCAGGTTTTTGAAGTTATGAGAAAGCAGGAACAAGTTCGCCTGGCCGAGTTGGCAGCTGAGAAAGATTAGACAAGACTAATTTGCTTGATTAGCAAATGAGGTTATGGGAATTTGCTTATCAAGTTGGAAATATACGTCAAATTCCATAAATTTGTAGGAAGAAAAAGGATCCATATCTTGGTTGGAATAATAGGAAGTGGAGAATCAAGGACCACAGTACAGAAACAGTACGAATCATGAGCATAAAAATCTTTCCAAGATTTAGAAGCATTTTAGTATATTCCTACCGACATTGAATTTCAGTGATTCTTTGGCTGAATGTTTGAAGGAATCAAATCGATCGTATATAGGCAGTACCATTTGTACAGATATATCAGTTAAAAGCTATCCACTATCCAGATTTTTTGTATAGAATTGAAAGGGAGGACAACTTTTAGATTCCATTGCGTGGAATAATACTACATAATAAATTATCATTGGCGTGTAAACTTCTAACATACCCTGCCTCTCTGGAAGATAAAGCATTGCACACTACACGGGTTGAGTTAGTAAATAAACCAAAGCAGATGGAAGTCCTACAAGGATGGATTGTAGAAATATTCACCATGAACTCGAGGAAACTGAAAGGTTCAAGCCCACTAAGAGGGTAGAGGAATATGTCTGCCAAGCTTGCTAAGGTTTTCGATGTTGAGCAGAACACGAAAATAGGGAAGTGTAAACCATGTGGTGCAACAAATTTACAAAATTGATTTGACTTAGTGAAATTTAGGAAAAGGACCTGGTTAAGTAAGAAAAATGTCTTTCTATCGAGTTCCATTTCTGCTAATTCGGTCAATTTAAGATCAAAATGTGAGAAAAAAGAGCTATGCACCAAAATCGTAAATTTGATAATAATTCCTTTATAGATGCTGCTGTTTCTTGTCCAATTAGTACATTGCTCCAGGAATCTATGATAAGGAATCCGCTAGGCTTTTGATACAGTTTCAAGTCAATTTAGAGTTGGAATTTTCCCATCTTAGGAAGCGGGACTAGTTGGGTTGTTCTTTATGCTTGGTCCAGGGAATTTGAGAGTGAGTAATGTTGAAGTTTGTTTTGTTTTATTGGTGTGGG
>JAESVK010000430.1:634085-646591 GCA_017140935.1 Hamamelis virginiana | reverse complement strand
CCCCCCCCCCCCCCCCCGCCGCTGAATTTTGAATTATAATCCCTGTGTCCCACTGCCTAAAAACTTATTGAGGAAATTAATAGTGACATAATAAAGGAAGAGTTTATGATTAAATAATAAAGAGGTGTCCTTTGATACTGATTCTCCTCTTTCACTTCTTGTTCCTTGTCCTGCTCACTCCTTATTCTGTCCTTTTGCAAAATATATTCGCCCAACTGGCTCAACCCCACCACCTTTTTCTCCTGCTTATAAGGAGCTCACTTGGTAATCTCATTCCCATACCGTCCCATAACTTCAAATCATATTTCTTTACTTCAACAATCTTCTGTTCCCTTTCTTTCCTTCATCTTTTTGTGGGATTCATTCTAGTATTTCTTATTTGCAGTTGGTTTCTAACCTATTTCACTGAATTTTTCCTCTGTCACCCCCAAAGCTTGTCAAAGCTCCCTCTTCCTTTAATAGTTCTTGAACTGCATTTAGATCTTCAGTAATGGCAGCTGACGGCAATTGGACACGAAGGCAAAACAAACTATTCGAGGAGGCCCTGGCGTTATACAGTAAGGACACCCCTGACCGCTGGGAGAAAATTGCCAGTGCCGTGAATGGGAAATCAGCTGAGCAAGTGAAGGTGCACTATGAGATACTCATAGAGGATCTCAAGGACATTGAAAATGGCAGAGTCCCATTCCCCAATTACAGATCAACTGAAGACGAAGGTTAAGCCATCAGCGATGATGAGCAGAGGTAAAGTACTAGTTACTTCCAACGTAGTGCCTCGGCCTGCTTTTAAGTTAGGTTTCTACCTACCACTGTTCTCATTATATCCACTGTTCCATTCAATCTTCGCATGCATGACCCAGAAATCCTCTACCTTTGACTGCCCATCACAAATGACATGGCTTCGACGCTTTCAAGATTTATGGAAAAAAATTATTGCCGTTTTGTTTTAAAACGAAATCAAAAAGTGAAAGGCCACGTCATTTGAGATGGAGAATTTATTATGTACAGCGTTATCATTCTGGATTCACAACCAGGGGCACCCTAACTCAGTTTGCAGACCCTCATTGAATCAATGTCTGTCATGGGGCCAAGAGATGAACCAGGAAAGTAGAGTTTGAAAGCTCTATAAAGTTTTGTCCATTAATTTTTTGTTGATCATTAAGCCAACACTTCCTCATCATTTATTAAAAAATGAAATGCCTGACCACACTCCATTCAACTTCTTATCCTGTCCCTGGCTAAGCCAAAAGAAAGCCCACATGAGATCTAATCTCTTTTTATGGATAACATGTCAATGGTCCTATACTTTCTAGTTTAAACGATCCCCATGTGAGATACCAAACACTAGTCTCTCTTTTTATAGTCTCGATGAGGATCCTCTTCCAAACCCAACTCTATTTTATTCCCTCTTCTCATTCCTTAGTAACCTTTTATTATTCATCACTTTTGTCATCTCTCTTGGACCAGTGCTTCTTCAACCTATCTGAAACTCAGACTTTTGGCTGCACCATTACTTTAACTGATAGTCTCTCTATGGTTTGGAAGCTTTTTTTTTTTTTTTTTCGATAATTAATTTGGAAGCTTTTAGATTGTAAGGTTTCAGAATTTTTTTTTTTTTTTAAAGGTCTTTCCTATGGGCTATTAACTGTTTCTACTCACTTTCTACCTAGCAGGCTCTTGAAGTAAGGAAAGCTCAAGTGAGGTCGATGCCACAGCTTATAGATCCCACCAGCACATCTGCAAAGATTCACCCCAAAATAAAAAAAAAAATAAAAAGTGTATGCATTAAGTATCGAAAGACACTGTACACTGTTACTTACCCAAAAAAAAAAGACACTGTACACTGTTGTGTTTGTCGTTCTTCCTTATCTTTTTCTCTCTCTCCTTTTTTTTTTTTTTTTTGGCTTTACTGGGAAATGTAATTGAATTACTGTAATAGATTCTCTGTATCAATGAAGTATTATATTATCTACTCATCTACCAAATTAAAACTCGTGTGTTTAACCTATTAAGACATGGATCAAGAAGCAACCTGTGATTACAATTGACAAATTAAATAAGATAACAGAGAAACAACAAAATCAAAGAATCGCCATCGGCTGTAATGAATTCTCTAATTCAAAGATGTATCATCCAGACAAGAATTTCTTCGAATGCTAAACAAACAAATCAAGCATGCTAGAATAACATTAAAGAGAAAAATGAAATGAGTACTGAAACACAATGAAGAATCGCAAAGTAATTTATTGGAAGCAATTTACAAAAGGGTTTTCATTTGGCTCACCCAGAACTTCCTATCACCATTCACTAATACACATATATCAAACAAATATCAAAATGCTTAATCTGTTAAAATGAATATAATTCAAATATATAGAAAATAAAGAAAAAACATATAATTAAATCCCTAAATAACATCAACATAAAAGAAATGCTAAATAGAAGAGAATACCCGTGTAAGCAAAATAGCTAGCCAACATAATTTCCTCTATCCATAATAAAATAGCATTATGGTCATCTTCTACTGCATTCAAAAAGAAAACAGAAAAATACATTATATCGTGGAAATCCTAAATTATGAAAGTTAAAAGAAACACACCCAGAAGTTTTTAGGTTTTGTATATTGAAGTTCATAACATATTAAGAGAAATACACCCAGAGATTTTTAGTTGCTAATGTTCACAATTTGTACAAATGTATATACTGAAATAAAATTATGAACCTTATTACACCGAATCATCGAATATACAACCTAGTTACCTAAAGTACCATAATTTGAATCAAGAATCAAAACTAGGGTTTTCACTGAGTGTTGATTCTGTGATTCTCCTAAAAGAATGAGTTTTTGAGCGTAAAATGGAGCTAGCGAATTTGTAAAAGAGACGAAAACTTTAGAATGAAATGAAAAAAGGATTGAGATTATAAATATAAAAAGCGTACCTTTGAGAGATTTAGGGTTTAAAAAAGAGAACGAATCGGAGAGAGAGAGAGAGAGAGAGAGAGGCGAAGGGTCTCGTTAGGGCCTTAGGGGAAGCTTCGAGTCTTTAGCTTTGCTGCTGCTACTTCCTGTGCTATAATAAAAGAAAATTGGACCCCTTTAAATTAGAGGTCTCAAACATTTATTTGAGGTGGCAAAAACCAAGGACCGACCCTGCTTACGATCGGATGCAAAGGCCATTAACACAAACGAAAACGAAATCAATGGAAATGTTAAAGCACGGAGATCCAGAAACGAAGAAAGAATGAAAATGAAATTGGAGGAAATGAGAATTGTGCGGATTGATGTGTCGTGTGTGCTGTGTTTATGGCGGGAAATTTTGTCTCTTCAAATAGTTTCCCACTTTCCCACCACCCCCGGCAAAGGATTGAGACATAGTCTCAGCTTTACAATAAAATGCAACAAAATTGAGTATATTTTACTTTAATTTCTATACTGTGCTGGTCTATTTCACTTTCACCCCATCGTCATTGTGTCAATTAAAAAATAGATAAAAAATGAACATGTGTCATTCATTTGTATTAATTTTATAATGATTTTTAATGAATTTTCTATTATACCCATTTATCAAAAATTTGGAGAATAACCCTTTCTTTCAGAATGGTAAAATTAGAACACAAAGTTAAAAATATAAAAAAGTCAAAGCAATCATTGTATTTCTTAAATTATTTGTTTAGTCAATGTACGCATATAAATTATGACGGAGGGAGTAATGTTTAGTGAATGTTAATATCGGTTTTGTTTAAATTTTTTTGAGTTTACATGCATTTTAAGAACATTAAAGCTTTAATGCGACCCTGCGCCAAACACTTTTTTTTTCCCTAAAAAATAACTTTAAAGCCTTAAAAGCCCATTTAGATCATCCAAAAGCTATGGCAAAAGTCACCTAAACATATCCCACTCAACAAACGTTGCTTAAAACTTCTTTCGAACCAATTGGATTTGATTTAAAGTGAAACTAAAATCGAATCGATTTAAACAAATTTTATTAATTTTGAATTGAAATCAAATTAGATTGTGCATAAGACCAAGTCGAATTGAACCTAACTGAACAGAAAATTGAATTGGTTTGATTTCATTATCGATTTGACAATGTTACCTAATTAAATTTACTCTCAAATAATATGCATTTTAATTTAAAAAAAATACATTTATTTAGTCAAATAAAGTCTATAAATATTATTTACGAAAAGAAAAGTCTAAAAAACTTAAAAGAATGGCCATTGTGGGCTTTACATGTTGGGCCCCAAGGCCCCCAACTTGATTATTCTACACGCAAGCGTGCTCTTTTTTTGAGAGCGAGCCCCGATTCAATAGTTCCGTTTAAACCCTAGAGAGGAAGAAAGAGGGTTTAAGCTCGCGCCAGACACAAAAACCCCATTCCCCCCGCAAATTCTCTCTTCCTCGTCCACATGACCTCAAAACCCTTCCCTTCTTAACAAACATCACGCAAAACTCCGAAACTCTCCCCTATGGCTGCCTCAAGGATTTCGGCCTGTGCAACAATGGCCGCCGCAGTCGCTTCCCTCTCCACGCTCTCCAACCGCGCGTACGCCGACGCTCCATTTCGTTTCAATCCCTTCTCTTCTTCATCTCCGCAGACAGCTCAAACTGGTACTCCAAAATCGGAAGCTGAGTCTGAGGTTGAAGAGCCGAAAACGGGTTCGTCTGGGTTCGATCCTGAGTCTTTAGAGAGAGGTGCCAAAGCTCTTCGTGAAATCAATAGCTCACCCCACGCTAAACAGGTCTTCTTTTGATACATGTTTTCTTTGTCGTATGTTTGGGTGCCGAGGAAAGGTGGGAGAAGAAAAGAAATTAAATGGAAAATTTGAGACTCTGTTTCTTTACTGAAGTTTTGGGCAACTCAAAATCAGAATTGAATCGGGTATTTAGTTTTATGCTTTTTTTTTTTCGTCAGGTTTTTGAAGTTATGAGAAAGCAGGAACAAGTTCGTCTGGCCGAGTTGTCGGCTGAGAAAGCTCATTATGAAGCCCTTCAATCTCAAACTGATATCGTGAGTGATTACCTATGCCATCTACATATTTACTGAATTTTCTCCTATTAATATCTTGTTTCATCTTCTCCATATTGAATCGTACTTGTAGTGCAAATCACTCTATTCTTTGAACTGTTGGACTAACTCACTTAACATTGTCCTATAAAATGGCCAGCCAGTTCATGTATATGTGAACCCAGTCAGTTATTTTTCTTATTGCTCGGAAGGATTGAATAATGGACATGGGGTATTATGAATTGCCTGATTCGTTTAGGAAAAGTTAGGATGAGCTGTGGAATTTGAATGGCTCAAGCATTTTTTTTTTTTTTTTTGGGGGGTAAACTGGCGTAAAAATAAACAACTAGCTTACACAGCGAGCAGAAAGGATGTCGCAAGCATCCAAATCCAAAGGAAGAGAGATACATGAAGGTGGGAAAACATACTAAACAAAATCATCACAAATTTGCACATCCCTCATCGGTTAAAGCATCTGCACATTAATTTCCTTCCCAAAATATGTGCGTCAAGGTTTCCATCTGAAATCTCTCCAAGAGATACCTGCAATAAAAAATGAGAGGGCTTAGATGATGGGTTTCAGCAACTCCATCCTTCACCATCCCAATGGCAACTTGAGCATCCATTTCAACCTCAAGATGCATAAGGCCCCTGTCCTAGGTAGAAATCCATCATCTTCAATGGGCCATAATGGTTAAAGGTAGCTATTGCACAAATGGTGGTAAAAGTTTGAAAGATTGTCATTTCAATAACCTCATTTGAGATGATAAACTTTTGCCTTCAAATGTCATGTAAAAGTATTACGAGTCATTCAAATTCTAGTGGATATCTAAATGAGCCCTTAGTTTATGTCCTTGAGGCAGATGTCCAAATTAATCGTGGTTGCAGACTCAATTGGGGCCAAAGTCGCAGCCTATGAAGTTGTATCAGCAAGTGTTTTTGAACGATTTGATCTCTATGCCCGCTTACTAATCCCATGTAGTAATTTGTTTAACAGTCTATAGTTCATGACCTTTTGCTCGTAAATATTATTGGGTCATCTCTAGTTTGCAAAAGAAGTGATTATACTTCTTCAATAGTCCAGCCTTCCTTTTCAAAATCTGGTTCCTCCTACATTATGGATCATTCTCCGTCTCTCTGTGCGTGTGTAGGTAATGGTCATGTTTATGTATGTTTTTAGTTGTTTTGTTAGCATAAAGTCAGTTGTGTGTTACAGACTGCAATTTTTATTTATTTATTTATGTTTTTATTTTTCATTTTCCTGAATGTGTCACTGCCATTTGTTGTTTAATGTGACAGTGAACCATCAAAACCCACTTGCTAATTTAGAAACAAAAAAAAAAAGAAAAAAAAAAAGAAAAGCCCTGTTTGACATGCAAACTGTTTATGTTTCTATTTATCTGGATTCGATTTCATATTTCCTCTGTTTATTCACTAATGTGTCTTAGTAGTTTCTTTTGGTGATAGGAATAGATCAATATTTATATTATTCGGGGTTTTGTACTTAAGTCTAAGTTTGATGCACATTACACAGTAGCATCACTTGACTTGTTCTCTATTAGTGCAGAACTTTTCATGAGTAGCAAAAGCTTAGTCTACGTGTGTTAAACAGTTCATGTGTTCAATCTTGTTACGGAATATTGTAGTTTATTTTCTTAGTTTCCTTTACATTTTTTTCTTACTTTGGCTATTTGCATTGGCAGGACAAGCAACGGAAGATGGCTGAAGAACAAAGGAATCTAGTACAACAACAGGCACAGGTGAAGGCACAAATGTTGCGACATGAAGATGAATTGGCTAGGAAAAGAATGCAGGTGCAAGGCATTCCTTTTTACCCTTTTTTTTTTTATTGTTCAAACAGTAGTGGACTTTGAACCTGACAAGAGTCTTGGCCAGCTAACTAGTTAAATGACAGAAGATTTTCTTGCTAGTAAGGAGTCACCCAATTGCTGCAAAATGGTAGAAATAGTCTATAAATATATTTGCCAGCATGCTGAATTGATTACTGAATTCAAATCTCAGTCAAGCCGGTAGCTGGTTTCAAGATCTTGACATATTGTTATTTGTTCCGTGTATATAAACTAATTGAGGATAAAGCAAGTTAAGTAGACTACATTGTTTAGTATATGTTTTCAACTCTATTTTTTTTTTTTTTTTTTCGCCGCTAGGATTCATGTATGATATTTACTTTTAAAAAATATATCATACATATCACAGGATTCATATTAAAATGAAATGGGCAAGAAATGTAATCAAACATTTCGATTTTATTGACATATCATTGTTCGCAGACAGATCATGAAGTTCAGAGGCAAAATAATGTTGAATTGGTTAAGATGCAAGAGCAGTCTTCCATACGAAAAGAGCAAGCAAGACGGGCTACTGAAGAGCAGATCCAAGCTCAGCAACGCCAGACGGAGAAAGAGAGAGCTGAAATAGAACGGGAAACCATTAGAGTAAAGGCCATGGCTGAGGCTGAAGGTCGGGCTCTTGAAGCAAAACTGTCTGAGGACCATAATAGGAGAATGCTTGTAGAGCGGGTTAATGGTGAAAGAGAGAAGTGGCTTGCTGCAATCAATACAACTTTTAGTCACATTGAAGGTATGTAACTGATAAACATGTGTTCCAATTGCGGGGCTTACAAGGGGCCTTAGTAGTGCCGATGAAGTTTCTAATCATATGGTGATGTGGCCGAGTTGCATCTTTAGTGCATCTTATACATTTATATGATTCAGGTCTTGAGGCTAAACTGTTTCATCGTTGCTAATTGATTTCAATGAACAGTTGTAGACTAGTAGTTAATTAACCCAGCTTCCTCATGATATACTCGTATTGATTTTCAGCTTAGTCTAGTTGGGTTCTACCATTGATATTTTTGGCCTTGCAATTGATTCTTGTTGACTTTGATGAGCAACATTAGTATTAGGTGTTCCCCAAAGTTACATATTTATACGAATCATTCCCTCTACCATAGTATTCATTGAGTCTCAAATCTGTATATATTTTTCCTCACACAAATATATTCTCTTGGTCTTATTATCATTTATTTTGCTTTATGAGAACTATGAGCATGTTTCCTGAATATCATACCATTGTTTGGACATATATTGTGTTTTATTTTTGTCATTTGGGTCGAAACCAGGGAATATACATTTCTGATACAATCATTTCTCGACTGCAATCTGCAGGGGGTTTCAGAATTTTATTGACTGATAGAAGTAAGCTGATTATGGCTGTTGGAGGAGCTACTGCATTAGCTGCAGGAGTTTATACAACCAGGTATGTGTGCTGTTCTTCTTTTTCAACTACTGTATTTTATATTTAGCATTTGCTATGTAGGTCTGTATTATGGCTCATGTTCATGCGTCATAGTTGCTGCTGCTATATTAAGATCTAAGTACAGTAGTAACTATACTAATTACTATTTATATCATATTGCTGCCATCACCACTAGAATTTCATTACTACTACAACTGCCGATGCTGCAAACACCCCATCAACAGCACTGCTAATAGGCTTTCACTGCCACCTTTGACCCCGCACCACCACCACTATCACTTCTATGACCAACTATTGCCTCATTAAATTGCCGTCACTTCTGCATTGCCTCTGTCACTATAACCATAGGACCACTGCCCACTGCCATTGTGTTGCGTGTGTGCTCAATCAATTTGTTTACTAGAAAATGGGTGGGGAGTATAAAAGATTACTTTACATTTTCAATAACTCTGATATATGTATTCCTTTCATTGACCTTCCTGTTGGAATACAGCTTGGTCACACTGTTACAGTAACAACCTTCCTGTAGATTGGGTTCACCAACTAACTCGCCCTTGATATTCCTTATCTAATTCACAGAGAAGGTGCTAGAGTTATTTGGGGTCATGTCAACCGGATACTGGGGCAGCCATCACTTATTCGAGAATCATCCATTGCAAAGTTTCCATGGTCAGGGATAGTTTCTCGAGGAATGAAGGGGTTGAATTATAGTACAGCAGCCGGGGCAGCAGGGCCTGTGGAAAGTAAAACCAGTTTTGGAAATGTTATTCTTCATCCTTCATTGCAGAGAAGAATACAACACCTTGCTCGAGCTACAGCAAACACCAAGTCTCACCAGGCACCCTTTCGTAACATGCTTTTTTACGGGCCTCCTGGCACTGGGAAAACTATGGTTGCAAAGGAGATAGCTCGAAAATCGGTATAGTGTTCTCATTACTTTATTTTTGTCTTATGCCAGGGGCTGGTTTTGTACCTTGTGAATATGGGGCTGGATCTCCACCTGTGTGCCTCCAGAGAGGCGGGAGTAATTTTTCTAGGAAAAATAAAAGCATGAAAGAACCAATGAATCTGAGCCAGTAAATAGGAAGATTGTGTAGTTATCGATGCATATGAATGTGTTGAATGCTGTTGATTTGGATCATTTTAGAAAGTAATATATCTGATCTTTGTTCTCAAGTACAAAAGGATTTATAAAGAATATTGGAGATATCTGCAAAAAAATATGTTACAGAAAGCAATGACAATGTTCAGCATCAGTAGACTTACGGTTGCTTCTGTTTTTCAAATATGAACTAGATGATAGGATAACTCTCATTTGGATTTATGCTCTCTTTGCCAGCTGTCTGAGTCTTTTGTTATGATAAACTTCATCTTATACAAGGGAATGCTTGTAAAAAATTGGGAAGAATTTGTTTACTTTCTCACTGGATTGACCTTTGAGTAGTATTGTACAGGGTTTGGACTATGCCATGATGACAGGAGGAGATGTTGCACCTCTAGGTCCACAGGCTGTTACCAAAATCCATGAGATATTTGATTGGGCTAAAAAGTCAAAGAAAGGTTTACTCCTTTTTATCGACGAGGCCGATGCTTTTCTATGCGAGTAAGTTACCGTCATCCTTACACATTGTATCAAGTTTCTAGGCAAATCCCATTTTCTAGGCAAATCACATTGTATCATGCTTTTCTCTGTAGACAGTTGATAAATGGTTAAAATAGCATAAAAGATGGTTTTTCTCCATCTTGCATTTGTCATTTCTAATAGTGCTTTAAGAGTTGATAGGTGGAATTTCAATAAGTTTCTCATTGGTGTAATGTTTTGTACATCTTGGACAAAGATAACATGTTTATGAGATTTGTTATGGCAACTAGATTTACAATTATACCATTGATCTGATGCAGGCGTAACAGTACACACATGAGCGAAGCTCAGCGAAGTGCTCTAAATGCACTGCTCTTCCGAACTGGAGACCAGTCTAGAGATATAGTTCTTGTCCTTGCCACAAACAGACCAGGAGATCTCGACAGTGCCATCACTGACCGCATTGATGAAGTAATTGAGTTCCCTCTCCCTGGGGAGGAAGAGCGTTTCAAATTGATGCAGCTCTATTTGAACAAGTACCTCTCCAATGAAGGTGATAGCACTTCTACTTGGGGACCTCTGTTTAAGAAGAAACCACAGAAGATAACCATAAAAGATTTGTCTGAGGATTTGATCCAAGAGGCTGCTCGGAAGACAGAAGGGTTCTCTGGCCGTGAGATTGCAAAACTCATCGCCAGCGTCCAGGCAGCAGTGTACGGGCGACCAGACTGTGTATTGGACTCGCAACTGTTCATGGAGATTGTCGATTACAAGGTTGCAGAGCATCACCAACGACTAGAACTGGCAGCTGAAGGTGGTCAGCTAGCTTAGCTGGGGCCTTGTGGGGAATTTGCTTCTGAGGTTTCACTTGTGGGATAGATAAGTAGGCCTTTCTCTCAAAACCCCATATGGTGGAAATTTTGTCCCAGTTTTATTTTTTGAACTTTTATCATTTTATTTATGTGTTATAGTGTTATTCATTTATTTGAGTATTCTTCATTGATAAATTGGATTTCTTTCAGAGAAGGGAATTGCTTTGAGATTTGTACTCTCGTGGCCCAACACATCATGAATATGAAGATGTGTGTGTGTGTGTGAGAGAGAGAGAGAGAGAGAGAGAGAGAGAGAGAATGCTTTGGTTAGAGTTAAGACAATCCTTAATTAAGAATAATTATGAATATAAATTCATCTTAAGGCTAGAATCGTCATTATGCAGATAAAATGGAATATTCACCCTCCAAATTCCAAACTTAATGTGCTACCGACACGTTTTTAAAAAATAGTGGACACGAGTACCCCTACTTTTAAGGAGTGACACCACGTGGAAGTGAAAACTACATGGACAGAGAAGATGGCGGCCAAACGTAGCCTTGCATGCTCAAAACAAACAAAGACGTGGCGGAATTATAGCGGTTACACCTTCCACAGCAGTTCCATAAACCGACACGTCACCCTATTTGGACGCCACGTAATACAAAGACCAGTCTTAGGCCAAGCGTCTCCCGGTTATATTTCCTTTTCTTCCTCTTTATCTCCATTTTAAAGAGGACTAGTGCGCAAGAGGTTTCGAAAATCTGCAGCGCGGTTTCAATATTCATTACTAGAGAGAGAGAGAGAGAGAGAGAGATTATAAAGAAGGATACTAGAGCTTAATTTGTTGAAGAGAGAGAAATGGCAAAGAGAACGGTGGTGCTGGTGTTATGGCTTGCGGTGGCAGTGGCGCTGTGCCGTGGTTGGGGTGATGAGGACACCGAGGACAATACAAAGGAGCCATGGACAGTGAACGGGGCTTTTGGGAAACTCAACGAGTAATTATCCTTTCCTAGCTTTTACATTGCCCTTAATTTATCTAGTTATCTTATAATACAGTCGCCTCTGCCTCTGCCTCTCTCTCTCTCTCTATATATATATATATACAAAAATAATCCTATCACCATATGCTTATATAAGCTTATGTCAACGGGACCATAAATAATTGTGTGATATATGCATATTTTGAAAAACTAATCAATTAGATAAAGTGTATATATATATATATATATATTTAGACATGATAACATAAGGCCGGCCTTACGCAAACGGCAGTTATTTGCTAATATTATAGGATTTTTAAAATATGTCATTATGAAAATATGTAATTTATTTGTTTTTCAAAATATCACTATTTTTTAAACGGCAGTTATTTCAAAAACCAACCGTCAGATCACTGTGATTTTTTGTAGGCATGACATACAGAGGTGGGGCATCTAATCCAACAGTCAGTTTTATGAACTGTGATCTAAAATTAGCCATACAGAGCCGACCTTACGCAACTTTGAGTAAGGCCGGCGTTATATTATCATGTCTCCATATATATATATATATATACAGAAATTCTCTTATGAGGATCACCTTACTTTAAGCTAAAGTAAGCATCTAACAGTAGAGCCGCCTGTGATGAAATTTTGGAAAACTGACCGTTGGATTAGATACCCCTATAATGTATGTCATGCCTGCCAAAAATCACAGTGATCCAACGGTTAGTTTATGAGAAAACTGACTGCCAAAAAATGATAACATTTTAAAGAACAAAAAAATCATAGTTTTTCACAGTCAGTTTTCTCATAAACTAACCGTTGGATCACTGTGATTTTTGG